>JAEKIV010000233.1:4884-49601 GCA_016801325.1 Hypholoma fasciculare
TTGCTTAAAATTTACATAGATAAGTGCACTTGGTTAAAAAAAAGTTGCCCAATTACCGTCTCAAATCCGCAAATCCGGACAGAAATCCGCAATTTTGGACAAGGAAATTGTCATTTTTGGGCCCTCAAATCCGCAAAATTCGGACAAACCTTTAGGTAAGCTTCCCGGGGCCTATTTGAACGTGCAAGATAATTGAAATTACGCACTTTGAGGCGTCGTGGGCGCCTTGCACGGATAATTTACGCTTTTTACCGGCGGAGCCTCGTATGTACATAGATGCATTAATACATGTCCGGATAGCGTATCCCGGATTCCTGCCTGCTCGGTTTTACTCCTGGGCCCAGGCAGTCCTTTGCGGCGTAATTGCGCCTCGGCTGCGACGTTCGCATGCGGGCTGGCGTTGAATTAGGCGGTTTAAGCCTGTGGCGCGTTTCAGGACGCGCGTAGCCACGCTACATCCAGCCATCTGCGTTGTCGGAGGCTGTGGGCGGGGCGCCTTCGAATATGTGCAGATTAGAGGCGATACGTACAGGAATACGTATCTACGCATTGATGAACGCATCTTGTCAACTGGGAACAAAATTCGGGAACCGAATCCCCACGGAAAGTGGTCACTGCTACAAGGCCCGTCATATTGCGGCCCGCGCAAAATGGCATCCCAATGCAGCAGCTCATGGAGAAGGCGGCCCTCATGCGAGCGTCTAAATGTCTACGCACAGGTTGAAAGTACCGATGAACCACGCAATGTTCAGATCGAACTTTTAGTAGTCACTGGCCGGGTACAATTGACGAAAGTTTATCAATATAAGTTCCCCGCTTCTTCCCCAGAAACTTGAAGTAGCGTTTCAAATTTCATGGCTTAATACGAAATAAGAACGCGCATATGCCTCGGGTTCTGTTCACGGAGTGGTCCAGATTTGGTCCAGATATGCACCCACAATCATTGAAGCGCAATTTGAATCAGCCCGACGCCTGCCAGTGAAGCGCTGACAACGAGGATAGGTGTTCTGCGCGCTTATGGAAGTGTTTGACCTTGCGTTTCTAAGAGGGTCATCTAGTAGACCGAATGTCCTGGCGCTCGGCGCTGATCCTCTGTGCAATGTTAAATAAGCGCGGGCAAGGCGCGGGACAATTGACGACGGCCGGCCGGAGCCGCGGCCCGCTAACGCGATGGCTTCATCTTGAAAGGCGAGGTCGACGACTGGTCAAGATATTCTTACAGGCGCGGTCACTTGAAGGACAGTTCATAAAGGAGGCATCCTCCAGTTTCCGTAACCTTTTTCGAAAAAGAAAAGAAAAGAAAAAACAATCTCTCGCCACGGTGGCCTTATCGAAACAGACAAAACAGACATATTGGGATGTAGCCACATTTGGGCATTACTGCCGTATTATGCAGCGCGCCCGGGCTGCGGCCTCGACCAGAGGGTGAGTGGCCTTGGTGTCATCAGTGGCACAGCGGCTACTATGTATATAAAGCGCACTATTCTGTATCCCCAGTTCAGTAATCCAACTTGTTTTCAGCTCACGCCGTCCTCTTACTCGCCAATTCGCTCAACATGATCACAATCCGCATCAACACGTTCGAAGATCACCCCTCTACAATGGTCTTATCTTCTCCCACATCATCATTCCCAGACCAAGCCTCATTCAGGGTGCTCAAGAGGAGCGAGTACCTCCTCCTAGCCGCCTTGGAGGACGCCCCAGGCCCGGTCGAGTCTTCCGAATACGTTCTGAAGCTGGCTAAAACCTCAGAGAGCATCTTCAATCTGAAGAACGAATACAATTTTTACATCCACCAGCTCGCGCATCTCCAGGGATCGGTTGTTCCCACCTGCTATGGACTGTTTGAGGGAAGTGTGGACGGCCAGCTGATCGCATGTCTCGCAATGGAGTATTGTATGTCAACCCGGGAAGAACATGATACTGGTTTCCAACGAGCAGCTAAAAGGTCCTTTCTATTTCTATGCCCCATTATGCTAGCTCATAGAAGATAAAAATTCCTTTAGAGAAAAGTTAATGGATCATATCGAGCAGATCCACGTCGCGGGTGTCATCATCAATCACCCGGAAGATGCGCTGCACTACGCCGGCCGATGGGATGACCCCCGCATCATCGACTTCACGGTGTCTTACACACACGTATGTCCTGGATTTGATCTGGACGGAAATGTAACCGGAAATGAGTGTGAAGAACTCTCGATGTTCAAGAGAAACTACCGGCGCATACAGAATGGCTTTTTTTTGGGATTAGGTAGGGTATGCCTCTGTCCATCGACTGACTATTGCTTCTGTCGCTTCTATAGCTGAAGATTCAGAGTGATGAGTAGTTATTGGGAATGGGCCGCTATGTAATCAGTCTCAACCTATGCTCCATATGTTCAATTATAATCCCATAAATTGCCTTCCATATGGCCCGTATGTATGTTAGCTGAACGGGCTCAGCAGCGTTAAGTTTTGCAGAGCTCGTTTCGTTGAGGCTGAAATAAAAGCATCTGAGAAATATTTCTCTGAATTCAGCGTCTCTCACAGAAAAAAAAAGACGCCATTCGCCTTGGTCGCCATCCAAAGTGAGTGGCACAAATTGTTCTAAAAATAGAAACAATCCCGCGTCATAAGCGTCCACGACTCACGAACCTCATGGCGACCAAGTGCAGCGCCATCTTCAATGCCGGCTCAGAGGGATAATTTTTTCAGTCCATGTGCTATTTCTATGAGATATCTAATTGAACGCGAATTCACCGACAATATTGAGTACCTTGCATTGTGCCGATGACGGGGGTCGTACACCAAAGGAAAACACCGCCAACCAGTCGGCCGGCCAGTCGGTTTTCCTACAATCCAAATGCGATTGTAAGCCACGCCGGCCATATATACACGCTTATAATTGTTTCCTGACCTACAGAAGTTCTACGTCGCGTGACAAAAAGGTGGCAAAGACATTGGGATATTGCTTGGAGCAGCCAACAAGCAACGAGCGCAAAAAGCAACGCCACTGTTACCTGTTCCCAAAATTAGGAATAAATCTGTGGATCTTCCGAATCTCATGATTCTTGTCATAGATAATGCAAAGCAAGCCACCAAATCCTCGAACCGTCGGGGCCACCGGCGGTAGCATGCCAGGCTATAAAAACGGCGCCCTTTAGCTTTGACCCAGCACACAGCTTCAGATCTCCGACAGCATCTTACTCCAGACAATTTTGACCTACCATAATGGACTACCAGACTATTCATATTAACTCATTCGAAGATTACCCAACCGACTTGGAGCTGACTTCAGCGGACATTGCCGATGGTCTACCTGGCAATCCTGTCTTCAACATCGTCGGCACTGTGTCTGCCGCCCCCATTTCACCTTACAATATCTATGCAGCTACCATCGAGAGCGTCTCCGCCGGGATGGACTTGGAAGCGATGACCTTTGCCGTAAAAATCTCCAAGACTTCAGAGAGCCTGGCGAAACTCGAACACGAGTACGGCTTTTATAGCCAGCAGCTGCTACCGCTCCAGGGGACGGTGGTTCCGATTTGCTACGGTTTTTTCAAGGGCACTTTTGGCGACACTGAAATTGGCTGCCTAATCCTCGAGTATATAGGATGTTCTCCGCACGATGAAGAGATAAGCCCTGCAGATGAACAGGAGAACGCGTGAGTCTCTTTTCCAACTACTCGAAATTCAATGGGGTCTTACTCCTATTACAGACAGGAGCTCTTGTATCGAATTTCCATGATTCATGCTGCTGGCGTTACTCTTAACCACCCTGCGGGAACTCTGCGGACTGTAGGCCCTGAGTACGATATCAAGATAATTGATTTCACAGAGGCCACCGCCCATGTTTGCCGCAATGTGCACCGTTCCTTTAACTCAACGCCCGAGGAAGAAAACGAGCATCAGGTTGACTCGGAATCGTGTCTCGAACTAACGTCAATAGAGAAGAATATATCTCATCTGATGTGGTTCATTTCGCTTTACGAGCGAGCCCTGGAAGAGCAAAGCAAGTGTGTAGCCCCGAGGAGGTCCAGTGTTTGGTCCTCTTGGAGCGAGCCAGAGGTGAGCTGCCATTTCTCGATATAATTCTTCCGATCTGAGATCGTGGTTTTGTGGTAGTGAATGAGAGCTCCTATTGACCCGTTGTATCTTCGAATTATTTACTTGGATCAGAATGTCACTATGAAATTCGAGAAAATATCATTAGTACCTAGTCCCAAAGCAACGCTTTAGATCGCGTTTACGCAATGTGGCTCTCGAATGAACAATATATTAGGCTGAGAATAGCACGCGTCGAAATTGTGCCACCAGTTGCTCGGATAATTCGTTAGATATCGTTTGGTCAAAGTAAAAAGTGTGGCAAGCACTGGCCTCAATTTCGGCAATCAAGAAATCACAGGCACGCGCTCCAAGCAACGCCAAAAATAGCAATAACGCTTTGCAAGCGCTTGGCCACCTCCCCCAACATGGTGTGGCACTCAAAGCAACGACTGAGATATAGCCTGAGATCTCTGGTGGCCGAAAAACCCCGTAACTCTATAAAAGCGCGTCGAAAATTGAGCCATGAAGCACTCATTTACCTACCCCGATACTTTGCAAGCAATTATCCCGCAACACTCCAACCACACTACGAACGGCTACTTCACCAGTTCTTATCAACATGAATCCTACTTCGATCACCACAAAAACTGTGCCTTCGGGCTCCCTTACCCACGTAAGCGGCCGACGAGAGCTTCATGCCGAGATGGTCCGCTATGCACAAGCTCTGATCTATACGGAGGAGTTGCGGTCTTCGCTGCGTAGCCAGACCGAGCACCTCATCCCAGTCAATGCACGCGACAGAGCTCTGAAAGCAATTCTGGACGATTTATTAGACTCCAACGATATATCTGCTGCAATAGCGAAGGCACAACACGTCCTGAAGGCCAACTCGTCCATGGACGACGTCTTTCAGACAGCGACACCCTCCACTTCCCCCCCATCACCTTCTTCAGAAACCACTGCGTTTGGAGTTGAGGAGGTGACAGCTTCTTGGCCTAGTTTGAGCCCAAAGATAAAGAGTGCCGTAGTCTCGTTTGCCACTACCTTTAACTGTCTCGACGCCGCAAATGCAGCCCAGACCGTCATCATAAACGCCACTCAAGCCTCCACGACTCCGGCACTAAACGACACAATCAGACTTTCGTTCAGCTGTGACGCTTCTGGGTCCATCCCCCATGAAGCATCGTCTTCATCGTTAGCGGAATCTGACGCCTCCACTTGCTCCAACACAGGCTCACTTATCAGTAACGTTGGCTGGCGCGTTATTAGATATGCCGATTCTGCGGTAGCCATAAATCGCCCAACGCCTCCAGTAGAACGCATGAGCCCTAAGATGGGCTCATTCTTGACCGCACCGATCGACAGGAATGGCTGGCGCGTAATTGAAACCAAAGAAACCTCGGAGCCTTCATCTTCGCCTGTGATGGAGCCCAAGGGGCTCAAGCGTTCATGTAGCGAAGAGACAGAGGACGGCGATTGCGCCACTTATCGCTCTTCCGACTCAGTTGTCGCCTCGGACGAATCTTCCCGCCCCAGAAAGATCCGGAAAACGGTGCCTTCTTCCACTGCGGGCAACGCACGCCAAGATTCGTCTTCGACTGTAACCCCAACCAACACTGCTGAGATCATGCTAGACTCGAAGGTCGAAATCTTTCCAGTGAAGGAAGGTACCCGTCGTTCGTCGACCAGGCTCGCCGCATCGCGGAAACTTGTCGCCAAATTCGAACCATCGCCGACTCCCCATATTCCAGCCCCCTCAGTCTCTGCGACCTCGTCGCCGCCACGGGTATCTCCTTCAGCCGCTGGCGACACATCGCTCAATTGGAAGCTTTCCACGCGGCGCGCAGAGAACGACTCCTTCCGAATCATCTTGCGTCGGAGTCCCGAAGCCGTCCCCGCTCCTCAGTCAGCCATCACAATCTAGGTTATTTGTCAGTTCTTGGTAAAAAGCACAACGCGCATTGAAGACAATGAATGCCTACCATAGGGGCCACACTCCCCGGCAAGGAAGTTGAACCAATTCATGCTCCCCGACTGCCGTGGAGACTATGGCGCGACTATCGGCCTTCGAAAGGCCCCCGTCTCCTTGGAGCATTTCAGATTCTAGGGCTCGCACACATTCAGATGCTCGAGCGAATCCCGTTGTCCGTGGGCTTTTCGTTATATCATATTTAGTTCTGGTCCATTCGAGTTTGTGTATCTGTATCAGTATGCTCTCACAGCCTCTCACCTCAAATTTCGTTCTCATAGTGTACTGCCTGTCTCTAGCATTTGATGCTAGGGTGTAATTGTTGAAAGTACCTCTCCAGCTTTAGAGTTTGTGATATTGAATAGGCTGGTTGTCTTGTAATAAATGTCGGTTTGATTATTTAGAAATCGCCGTCTAGATCGTCCATGGAATGTAATGAAGACGTCGAAATTGATAGATTTCTGAAGATGTTGTGCAAAGAGGCACCCGGCTTAGGGTTATTTGGATGCATTTCGTCTCACCAGTTGCGCCTAATATTGAAGGCGTTAGAAAGACTTGCCCAAGGTTCAAAGAAAAACATTTCTAGGCGAAAAGAATGCTGCCAGGGTTGAATCGATTTTGTAGAATTAAAAACAACCTAGAGCAATGATGCAGGGGCTGAAAATGTCAATTACATGAGTCCTCCATCCGTTTTCACTTGGACAAAGGTCAGAATGGTCGCAAATTCCTGCAAGATCTCGAATGCCAAAACAAATCAGGTACGCAGTCCTGCACACAGACCAGCCGCAGAGAGAGTCCCATTGTGAGCGAATATCATGGCCTGGCTTAACCCAAGGATCCTATCCCTCCAGGCTACACAAATTGCAGTACATGTTCAAACATGTGTATTGATCAATTTTCGCGCCACTGGTGGGCGCAACTAGCACATCTACGGTATGAAGTCAGCGGAGTAGGAGGTGCAGAATTATTGAAAATGAGCTACCGGTAGACTTTTGTTGGGAAAAACGAAAGTCAGCTCGAGTCTTACACATGAATGATTCACGTACATGTCGTCATAGGTTCATCCGCAGATCGTATCTGCAATTGATAGAAATATGCACTGTTAAAGTTACACTTGTCGCAAGATGCTACGACGTATCGCGAGTTAGTAGGTCGTTGTACCGCGAGGTTTTAGCTGCCGACGTACCCAATGTTTGATCTGCGTGTGCCCATTGCTCATCTCCACCCAGTACGTCGTCAATTGCCTTGCGTTTTAGCTTGGTCCTCGAGGTCATCTAGACGAAATGAGTGAAACGAGCATGGGCGCTCGTACCAGTAACCACAGCACGACATGCATACCTGTTTAGTGATAGGGAACTCGTACGGACAGCTGTTACACGCCCATTTGTTAATACCTGTCTCCATAGATATGACCAACAAGTTCGCGCAAGTAGGGCAGAAAAGCATTTTGGCGCGTAGCGGGAGTTAAGAGACAAGATACATTGACTCCGTTCGAGGTTGGTTCGGACCAGCAAGGTCAAAATATTGCTCGCTTTGTGATTGGTCAAATCAATCTAATCTAATCTATCTCCTTATAAGGTACATACATATACGCCGGCGCCATTTTGTAATGCTCTCTTGACTGGTTGTCACTCCGGTACAGCCTAGTAAGCAATGCCTGCATTGTCGGGAGCCGCTCAAACGACTCTTACAGCTACGCCAACACATGTCCCCTACCCTTTTCCAAAACCTGAAGAACAAATTGACCCCAGGACACTCAGCATCATCAGGATCCAGCAATATAATACTGGTGCAAACTCGCAAGCGCCTCCGCAGTGGACCCCAGCTCCAGAGATATCTGTGCGCTTCTGTTACACCAGCTGTTTCCCATACAGCGCTTAGTGTGATATTCCTGACATTTTTTCTATCTCAGTATAAGTACGGGAAGTGGAACGAGGCGCCCGACGAGGAATACGCGGCCGCGGAACAGTTTTGTCAGGAATATGCCGCGGAGCGTCCCCGACTGCTACCTTCCGATATAATAGATAGGATCAATGCCATAGGATGCAAAGCTTGGGGAATTGAGTACCCTATCACGCCACGGTTCTCTGGACACGTCCAAAACGACTCTAAAGGCGGTCCCGGCGTGGTAGTCATACACACCACCACAGACTGCAAGGACGTATGCCTTCTCAGCGACCTCCCTATCATTTCTGGCCTGTACGATATCCAGGAAAAGCACGGAATCTACTACGAGGTACTGATCCTAAAAATGGAGGGCATACTCGCTATAGGCACGGCGTGCAGGCCTTATCCTGCATGGCGGCTCCCCGGGTGGAACAGGCTAAGCGCTGGACTCCACCTCGATGATTTCCGCAAGTTCTTCGAGGATCCTGACGGCGGTAGAGACTACACGGACGCGATAAACCGCATCAATTCGGGGGACACCGTCGGCTGCGGATACGAATTCCAGACTGGATCGATATTCTACACGTACAACGGCATAAGGCTGCCTCCCGCATTCACCGGGATCTACATGCCCCGGCAACATCAGGACGTGTATGCTGCTGTCGGCGTAGAGGGATGCTGCGAATTCCAAGTGAACTTCGGAGGGGAACTGTTTCGGTGGAAAGAGGGCAATGAATGGGCTTGGAGGGTAGAGGGACATGTAGGACGATTGTCAAATTCGCCGAATGATGTGGGGGACGCACTGCCAGCATACCAATAATTAGTTTCAGTGTAGCTCTCTGGCTCAGCAGCCTGAATAACCATAATAGTGCAAGACATAATTTCGGTGCCTTTCCCTTCTTACTAACGGGCAACTGACGGGATTCATGAGAGTTTGTGAACTTATACCAGGTAAGGTTTAATAGCTAAAGTACCTCACGGCCCCAAGTTTCGAAACAAGGCACTTGCAAGTGATGAAAAGACGCCATATTAGCAACGGCAGATACATTGGCCTCGATTAAACTTAATCTACCACCACCTGAGGAGCTATTCCATTCTATAGACCTCCGAGGTAACAGTCGAGGCATGCAATATCCGCCCATGTCTCATAAGGCTCTGATCACACGCAAACTCTCCCTGCACACGACCTACTCCCTTAGCGCCTCGCGGGCCACGCCTCCAGCGATCATGAGACCCTCGACCTCAGGGTCAAGTTCGTGCTTTCCGGAGTGAATAAGAGTCGACCTGGAATTGAAAAGTATCATTGTATCAGAGCTGAAGGCAGCGCACAAGCACACTCACTCGAGGCGCGAGATGTAATTCCCGTCCATGTCCAGGTCAAGCTCCGGGCCGTCGTAGCTAAAATAAAAATAAAAAAAAGAATAGAGGATAAATCCACACGGGGAAGTAATATACAACAGTCGTAATGGGATACGCACAGGCCATTCCTGAGACAAAATTGGAGGAAGCTTTTCCAATATGGATCGCGCTTGAGGAGAGCACCCTTTCCAACGACAACCAAGAGCTCTTTCGCTCGCGTAATGGCAACATTCATCCTTGAAAAAAAAATGAGGCATATACTCTACGGCGGGGAGATTACACACCGCTTTCGCTGGAGCATAAGCCCCATCCCTTTCTTGTAATCTTCCTCCAAGAACCTTTCGTTCGACCGCACGCAGGAGATAATCACAACGCGGCGCTCACGGCCCTGATAATCCTGTCCCGCATAAACCACAACAATGTCAGAATAGACCCCAACCGCCCAAAAATTAGCGACAAGGCACACTAACCTCCACTGTGCCTACATCGACCGCACTAAGCCCCTCATTCCGCAGCTGCTTGCGTAGCGCCCAAACCTGCTGGCGCCACGGCGCCATCACGCCGATTTCGCCTGCACTCAGCGGCGGCACGGATGCGCTCCCTTCCGCGAGCAGCGCCCGCACTACACTCACGACGGCGTCGACTTGCCCTGGGTTAGCCCACGATGCGCGGTCGTCCGGCGAGTTATCCTCCGCGTCCGTGCCGATGAACCGCAGCGGCAGACGTGCGCCGTCGCCGTCGCCGAGCGCTGCCCAGGCGACCCGCCCAAGCGCGCGCGCGGCGGGGCGCAGGGTGTCGTTGTAAAAGAGCGCAGAGGGCGGCATAAGGATGGCAGGGTGGCTGCGATAGTTCTACATTGCAGAAAAGGTGAGTGCTTACGAGGACAGCGAAATGAGGGCGAGGTGCGTACCTTGACCAGCGTGGTATACGGCGGCGGACGCATGTTGCCCTCTTCGAGCTGCGCGTGCACGTTGTTCATGTAATCGCAGTACAACGGCCGCTCGAACAGGCGCTCGAGAAGCGACACCTCGAGCTCCGCAGCGCGCGCACAGTCTGAGACGACGTTCGGCCCGACTGTTACATACAACACAAGCAAGTAATTTCAAGCACATCGGCGGGGCATCCTACACGGGACAGAGAGAAACACACTAACGCTGGTGAATATCGCCGCAGAGCGCGAGCTGTGGCATGAACGCGCCCTTCGCGTCTGCGCCGTACGCGTCGGGCAGCACGACGGATATTGGAATGAGCAGCTCGGGCTCGGAGCCCTGCGCGGCCTCGTCGATGAGGAGATGCGTCCAGTGCGGCTGGACAATGTACTTCGGGAGGTGGTGCGGGTGCAGCGGCGCTACCACTTCGCTCTCGAGCATCATTAGCGCGGCATTAGTGCACTGCGCACGCACGAGGATGGCCGCGTCGAGGCACGACGTGACGACGACGCGGTACGACATGAGTTGCTGCCACGGCGGCAACGCGAACTTGTTGTCTTCGATGTCTGTTATTTCAGTGTACCATCAGATTCGAGCCCAAGGCTGCGCAGCGGAGTGGGGCTCACAGCAATACTGCATGATAGTATCCGGAACCTCCGCGAACGTCCTGTTCGGCGCATTGAGCCGCAGCATCTCGTGGCGCTGAAGGCTCTTCTGCAGTCGCGAGACCAGCGTGTCCGTAGCCGGGTTCGAGGGGGCGCAGACGAGGATGCATGCCTCGGGCTGTACCCGAAAAATCTGCAGTACAGATTCAACGACCGTTCTGGGCAAAAATGTCAATAGACAAGACACAGATCAGAGGGGGAACCGCACCTTGTCTTCCCAGTCCCGGGCGGACCGCTGATCAAACGTGGAACGGGCGACTGAAACAGTGACACAGCGGTGACTGCGAGCTAGTTTAAACGGTCGCTGTCCGTCATCACACATACATTCCCAAAAACCAAGCAGCGCACCCTTTGTTCCGCGTTCAGTCCGGGATCTATCCACTGCGCCTCCGTTATCTCTCCACCACGTAGCATCGCGCACGGCTGGCTGACAAAATCCGTGATGTCGGGGAATATCCACTGGCGTGCAAGGTTCACCCCCTTGTTATCTGGATCCGCGCTTAGCACTCGCGCGACGGCGTCCGCAGCCGCTTGCATCGCACACAACGGGCGCGCATTCGCCGCGAACGACACGTTGAACGCGAACGGCACGCGCTCGCCCGGGCCGAACACGACGAACCCGTTCTCCGTTTTGATGTTTTGCAAGTCGAGCGGTACGTACGTCTGTACGTGCGCCTTCAGCGGCGGGCTGCGGATATCTACGGCGAACGCGGCGAATATAAATTTGAATAACGTCTACGGCAATTGTCCAAACATGCAGACTCACACACATGACCCTCCTGCTTGCGCAGCGCTACGACGCGCGCCTCTAGCGCCCACCTCCCTCCAGGCCGCGCCTCATCAGGTGGTGTTGCTTCACGCAGATGCACGAGGTCGCCGACCTCAAGGAATGGGTAGTTCTCGCGGATCCCGGGCACAGAAAGCACGAACTCGGCGTCTTTCCACCCAGCGACCGTCACGCCGTGTTTCCAGAGCACGATCTGCTCCTTATCTGTGGCTAGCGCGTCGAGCTCCCAGCGCAGGAGATCACCCCAATGTACTTCATACGTCGCAGTGCTCAACGGCGCGGGCTGTTCCTCTTGAGCAATGGGTGGGGAAATGAGGAGAGAAGGGGTCGCGGTGATGTCACTGATTAATCTGCTTATAAGGAAAGAATTTAGATATGATACAGGTGGGAATACAGGGAGAGCTGGAAGCGGTTTCAGTGGATGCGATTCTCGTTGAATGTTGTACAGATATTGGGGAACAAAGGATTCAGCCTACTTTGTTGTTAGTCGACGTTGCAATGGTATCTCCAGCACGTACATATTTATCAAAAACAAAAACATGTTTTTCGCTCTGCAAGTCATCAGCACATCTACTCAAAGCCTTTGTTTGGGAGAACGCACTTCTACTATTTTAATGTTTTTGGTAGGAGTTGAAGGAACCGACGACTTTCGCGATCCCTTGCCCACGCCCGTATTGTTGTTTTTCTACCACGACGATTAACAAGTTCACCAACAGAAAGCGGCTCAAATCACTCACCTCATCGATCAAAGTACTCTCAGATGTAGCAGTCGGCGACGCCACCGTCCTTTCATATGCCGCCCCAAAGAACGATTGTGGTGGCCGCAGCTCCACGGGCGTCGTCGCCGCCGCCGCCTCGGGCTTAGAGCTGGCGTTCTTCATTTGCATCTTTTCCCTGCTAGCGGCCATGGCACCCATCCCTTTCATCGGCAGCAAGACAGAGGGCGACTGGTGCCCTGGCAGCGGGGCCAAGCGCCCCGCCCAGAACGCGTGCACTCCCATCCCCTCAGGCTCTCTGGTGTCCTCGACTGTCTCACTGGTCGTCTCCGCAGCGAAGGGAGGCTGCGGCTGTCGCGGCACTGGTAGCGGGAGGCCTGGAGGATGCAGAGGGGCGTGCCCTGCCTTTGCCGGCGCTGAAATGTGCGCTTGCGGCTGGTGCTGGTGCCGGTGCTGCGGCGGGTAGTACCACCCGCTCGTGTCGACTTGGTAGGCGTGCGGATGCGGATGGTGGTTGTGTGGGCCATTTAAGCTCTGCCCGCCGTAATAGGGCGTTCCCGGCGCCGCGGCGTGGCCAAGATGCGGCTGTGGGTAGTAAAACACGACGCCCGGTGGCGGATACGCTGCGTAGTGTGGATTCATGCACACCTAGACCCGGAAGGCCATCGATGTTCGAGGTTTAAAGACGTTGTGGCCCATTTATTAACCGCGTCCGGCATGCCAACAACACTATTTATGGAAATTATATATCAGCACAAGCCAAGGCAAGAATGCTTGAGGTAGATTTCGATTCACTGCTATACTACAGAGCGATCTCTCGCACTTAGAGAAGCTATTTTGAAAGTCAAATACAGCCATACTCGTTGAAGATAAAAATAACGATAAGATATGAATAGGTACGCCGTCGTCCTTCTGTCGACGAAGAAAGTCTTCCAGGGGGAGAACAAAAATGTTCAAGAGAGGGGCGCAGTGCTGTAGTCAAGCTCACTGTGAATACCACTGATGGGCGAGGCTTTGTGCGTCGAAACAGAAGACCTGTAGACGAGACAAAAAATCAACTTCCCAATCAGATTGCAACAGTGAACTTAATCACCTAGCACACCTAGCACACCTATCCATTGCGCCGCACGCTTCCCAAGCCATCTCGGGGGAGGAATTGCCCCGAGAAGCCTGCCTGCCTCGCAGCCGCGCGTTCCCACAGCTTCCACGGCTCCTGTCCATGGACCACTCGCGCGCGAGCAAGACAGAATATCCATCGTTCGATCCATCCAAGCGCATGATTGGCAGATATCATTAGCGCCGAGGCTAAATTGGAAAGCACGTCGTCCGCATCCAGGTAGTGTACGCGGGGAACAGGAAGGGACAGCGTGTGTGGGATACCGTGGCAGCGCATGCGTTGCAGCCAGCGCACTCCGTCGTCGTCGCCCCCGCTCCCAGAGGGAGAGGCGAACGTCGCGAGAAACAGCTTCCCATCGTTGACGCGGAATAAATCCTCGGTGTCGCACCCTACGAGTAACGCATGCTGCGCCGATGGAGCGAGGAAGAGCGTGTTGAAGAACCGCGGCGAGGCATACGAGATCCTCAGTACACCCGTTGAGCACTGCTTCCCCGGAGCGAACACGCGCCTTGCGGCGTAAGGATCCCCAGAGACAAGTTCCACGGCAGTCCCCGTCTCCTCCGCTCGCCGTGCAAGGAACGCCTCGACCCTTCCGCGCGCAAAGCGCTCGATCAGGCCTTCGTCCAGCCACTTCACACCTCCTGCAGGTGGGTCCGGGCTCCAACCTGCTGCAGCAGGCAGCGGATCTGGGCGCAAGTACACGTCGAGTCGCTTCGCGTAGTGGAGAATCCCCGCGACGTACAAGATGCGCGGGAACGAGGACAGCAGCGCGAGAGGCGCCTTCGAGAGAGCGCAAAGCAACGCGCGGGCGGTGAGTGGCGTCGCGTGTGTCGGGCGGAGGAGGGCGGTGAGCTTGAGCGCGCCGCGTTGCGTCGGGTCATCCAGTGACGCTGTGTATAGGTGCACGCGTACGGCGGGCCTGGGAGGCAAAGAGGAATCGTTGCCAGTGGCCATAGGCGCGTGCGTTGGAGATTTGATGGACACCGTGTAAAATCCCGAGCGGTCATTGAATGGTGAGACATGAAATTGGCGGCGAAAGGTCCATTGGTGGTCGTACCTATACGAAAAATAGTTATAGTTAGTAAGGCACAACTACAGTGTCCATGTAATTACCCATTGGAAGGCATTTCGTCCTCGCCTTGACCAACTTCAAGAACATGAACATGACTTTCGCCAAAGGTGTTATGTATCTGAGCACATTTTAATCAACAGTTCAGAAGATGGAGCACTTAGCTTACCTCCAGAACAATAAGCCAAAATGCCCCATTCAGATTATAGCAGAAATACACCGTCAGTGGATTGATCCCCTCGAATCCCAAAAAGCTCGGCATCGTCATCATCCAAGCGTCCCGCAGCTCTCCACCAGGATACCCGCTCAAAGTGAGGACACCCTCCAGTTTTTGCTTGATAGGTCCTGAGCCAGGGGCGAGATACGGAGCCGCCCGCAGCCCCGTAAGCCGCCCCAAGCGACCGCCGTATCCGAACACCCACCCCCTGCCCAGATCGAGCCGGCGGCTCTCCAGCTCATCGAGTGAGACGAGAAGAGCAAGTGTAGGGTACGTGAATGCGTGCGCTGAGGCCGCTGGGAGAAGGCGCGAGTGAGTGACTTCGTTGTACAGCAGGTATCCTTGCGTCCTCTGGGTCGAGCGATCGTTCTTCAAGGTCTTCCTATTCGGTGCAGGTCTGGTGTACAGAAAAAGTGATAAAGAGAGGCAGACGAGCGGCACGAGGGCGTCAATGAGCGCGAGCGGCATGTTTTTACTTAGTCGTCAGGGAAGTGACAACGACCACCTGTCGCCTTAGCGTTGAGCACAACCGTGGGGAGCATCGCTAGCAGCTATATCATGATCATGGACTCGTCGGGGAGGTCGCGATCGAAGCACTACTACAATCGGTATTTGGCAAGCGCGTCTCAGCCAAATTTTATAACCGCGTCGTCACAATCATGTGCATGGATCAAGCACATGGATTTCACAGCGACAAAGCTTTGACAAAGCTCAGAAATAATATTTAAGAACGCAGATGGATGCCAGAGGGGCTATGCTCGGTGTGAAGAGGGTGAGAAGATGATGCATAGAATGGCAACTCGCTGGCCGTTCATCTCAGCGTAGTCAACAAACTCCGGGTCTCGAAGGAAAATTTCCCAAAACTAGTAAGTATTTCCCTGGTCACGGCTGCTTAGCGTAGGTAGGCTAATGTCAACGCTTGGTCAATGCCGAAATAAATACCTAGATATCAATGATCAATGCAAGATCAATGAGAGATCGAGCGGACACCTCAAACAAGATCTAATGCGTGATCAACACATACAATCCTTCTGCCAGATGAACGATTGCCGCTTCATGTCGACCTTTTCCTTTACAAATATATTGAAGAGGTAGCGATGTTGTTCTTTTGGCCCTTGGAAACCAGCGTCGTTGGTAAGAGCACATACAATCTCAGTAAGCTCCAGATTCCAGCTTATTTTTGTCGCGCAACCACCGCGAGGAACAGAGAGAACCAGAGACATAGAGTACATCTTCGGTGTCGGAAAAAGTAACGGATGCCGCGCAAACCTGAAGGACAGCGAGAGCATAGGCGATCCTACGTGTGGCCGCGTCTACTTCCCGTTGGCCTAGCTTGAGCAGTTTCCGACATGCGCGTGTGTAAGGACGCATATATTAGAGCCGGGTTTAGAGATGGACGTCCATATCTAAACACACCTTTTGGCTGCGTTGGACGAGTGCTGGCATTCTCGTCCTTCTTCCAGCGTTTTCAGGAAGCAGCTTCATAACAGGTTAATCGTCGCATCTTGTTCAGTCCAGACGATAGCAATAAAGCCCTTCGCAGAAGCGAAATATAACACTGAGCTCGTAAGCCGCAACTAGCAATGGTCATACCCGAGTAGCGACCCCCAAGCCGCGCCAACGGCGATCCTGCGTGTCGAGCGAGACATGGAGGGAGAGCATTAGGTACGTGAGCGCATTCGCCGGGTCCACTGGGTCAGACGTGCGTGTGCGATCTCGTATACGAAGCAGCCCCTGAGCCTCCAAGTCGGAGGCGATGGATAGTTTTTCCGCTCCTTAGTAAAAAGAAAGGGGGGGAAGGCAAACAAGCGGTGCGTCAAAGAGCTTCGGCGGGGCATTTCTGCTACTGGTCAAGGTACAAAGTAGCAGCGCCTACTAGTTGCTTTAGCGCAGAACAGCGTGGACGTGAAGAACTTTCGAAATTCGCATCGAGATTCGATATGTCATGGACATCCGAGTCGGTACATGTTTGGCAAGAGCATCGTGAATACACTTCGCGTCACGGTCACGTGAATCTGTTTGCCGTATTGCGGCTTGCCGCTAAGGCTGTAAAAGTTGGCTTCGCTATTATTGCCGCCGTTTCAAACAATGAGTGCGGCGCCGCCCCTACCGACGAAGGCCGTCCTCGCCACGCCCCTCAACGTCGAAGAGAGCCGTGCGCAGCGTCAGCAACGCTCGCAGGCTCGGTTTCGCGACCGCGGCGGGTGTGTTGGCTCTTTATCTCTCCTACGCACGGACAGGCTGAAGTATATACATGCAGGATATTTGTCCCCTCGAGCCGGAACACTCTCGCAGACATTCTCTTGGGGAAAGCGCCACCTCTATCGCGACCGCGACCGCGGCGCAGCGTGTCGGCGTCACCGCTCGGCCACATGCAGAAGGGGACGCCGGCCACGCGGCTGCATCGAATATCCTCGCCGACGAAACAGCGTACGCCTGCGAGCGCAAGGAGGGGCTCGCGCAGCCCACAGAAACGTCGAGGTTCTGCGGTGGACAAGGGGGCGAGGGAGGCGGGTGTAGGTGGGTGGTTTGCGTCGTCGGTCGGTCTGTATTCTGACTTACGCTGACATTTTTGTTGTCAGAGCCACCTGCAGCGTCCTCGAAACCAGCGGAAGTAGCGTCGAAGGGCAGGGCAAAAAGTGCGTTTTTCAGTTCTAACGGTAATCTATGCATGTGTATGATATTCATCGTAGGTATTGCAAAATCTTCGACACAAACTCCGAAACAGAAATCCGCGAAGAAACTCAAACCCGTGAAACAAATCGGCAATGAAGAGGTAAATAGTGAAGCTGAACATCCTCCAGCCAAACCAAAGGCCAAACCAAAGCAGAAGCAGAAATCCCCGAAGACTAGACCCGACCGAGCCGAACGCGGCGAAGATGACGTCGAAGACACCGTTCTCGCGTCTTCAAAACCTAAAGGCAAAGGGAAATCGACCCCAAAATCAAAATCTTTGAAACCTACCACCTTCAAACCTCCAGGTAAATGCCCCTCCTTCATTTCAGAAATCACACACCAACCTCTTCCCACCCAGAAGAGCAAGCCACCATCTCCAAGCCGAAGCCCAAACTGAAGCCCACCCAAGCCCATACTCAGCCATCCCACCAACTCCGCACCACCGCACCTGCCCCTTCAACGCTTTCCACACACCTATCCACATCTACTTCCAACTACAAGCCCACCACAAGTCGCACCTCGCGCCGCCGATCAAACCAATCCGATTTGTACTCCGGCGCGTCGGAGGACGAGTATGTACCTCCGGTAGCGAAATCCAAGGCCCGCTCCCGAAAAGTACCTTCAGCGCAAAAGGCAAGCAAACCCACACCGAAGGCGCCGGCCAGACCGCCACCGCAGGCGGGTCCTAGTCGACTTGCTGATATCATGGAAGAAGATGAGGACGAGGAAGAGGAAGTTCCACCGCGACACACTGAGCCAACTAGACCGCGCGTTTCTGATACCAAGCCCACTGGCAAGGCATCCACAGCGCAGCCGAAAAAGCAGACGACTATATCTTCAGGTAAAGGCAAAAAGCGGCGCGTTGACGAGGACGAGGATCCACCCTCGCCGCCGGCCAAGCGTGCTAGAACATCTATGAACAAGGAGCCTGTGGATAAACTGGCGTCTGTGAAATCGCGGACTGCGCCCAAAGATAAGGAAGCGCAGAAGACCCGCGTGCCTGGCGCGCAGTCCAGGAAACTGCCTGGTTCGAGTTCGACAAAAAGCGAGGAGCAGTACGTGCGTGACGAAGAGGAAGAGGAGGATGCGCCCAGACCACTCGCGAAACCGGCTGCGAAGTCGAAAGGCAAGAGGCGACCCGTGCATGACGAGGCAGAGGAGGAGGAGGCGCCTGAGCCACTCGCGAAGCGCGCCAAGGAGCCTGTGTACAAAGAGGTTGCTGATAAATCGGCCACGAAGCGTCGTGAGCGCCCGCGCGAAGAAGAGGACGCGTCAATTAAATCAGCGACAAAGGCTCGCGCTAAGCTAAAGGACGCTGTACACGATAAGGTGGTCACGGGGAAGAAGCGGAATCGGGAGCGTGATGAGGAAACTTTGCCAGAGGAAGGCACAGCGAAATCTTCGAAGCGAAAAAAAGTGGTGCCAGACTCAGAGGACGAACCCCCCGCAAAGACACGGAAGAGAGAGGCGAAGACAACCTCGAAGGCCAGCTCAAAGGCGAAGAAACCGCCGAGTAAGGCGAAAGCGGCACAAGCAGCGTACGTCCAATAACTTTTTTGTTATAAACATGGTAGGTTGACTTTGGACATGTCTCAGTAGGCAAAAAGAGAACGTCTCGACGACTAATCAACCTGCAGTATGAGTTTCTTGTTTGATTCACAAAAGAGAAAAATGCTTAACTTGGTTTTTACAGAACCCCCCGAGACGTGGTCCGCCAAAAAGTGTCCTCCAGCGCCTAAAAGCGCGTGACACTCAGCCTGACGTGGTTGATAACGACCCAGATCCTATTGACTTCCTATCGTGACCTGACCCCTTCTACACGTCCTACTTCAGCTTTTCTCATCTATCGCATTATTTAATCAATCAATAGTACAACATCACATCTCTTGCATATTACATTATCATTGTTTTCTTTTTGTATATGTAGCTATCGAATATAATTTACTGCTCAGTATCCAAAGATGTTCCAAAAGATTGCGCATTAAACAGACAGTTATACTGATAACACAGAGGGTATTGATATAACACGGATAACAATAGAGCAACCTGTCCGCGGCGTCGTTTAAATTAAATAAGTAACTGGAGTGGAGTACAGAGGAAATCTTCGCCAGTGTCAATGGATGTCCATTGAGTGCCGTCGGCGTGGATCCGACGTGGAGAAATGCGCATCGTCGACGTCCATCGTGTCTTCGCCCTCGACATGCGGCTCAGCTGCCCGTGGCGGGACCTTCGGCGGAAGCATCGTACTCGAGCCGCCCCTCGGTGGGCTAGCGGGTGGGAGCACCTGCATTTTGTCTCTATCACCCTCATCATCTTCATCCTCATCCTCGTCCGTGTGCTCGTCGTCCGAGTGCAGATCCATCCCCATCGCCTCTTCGACCGACATCGCATTACCATGCGTCCGGCTGTCGCCCCCATCGTTTGAGCTTGGTGTCGCCATCGAGGTCGATGGGGTATTGTTCGCCGTCGACGTGGATGCGGACATCCGCGTCGACGCCGAGCCGTGCGAGCGCCGGCCCGACTTCTCTAGCTTACGCAGGACCTTGGAGATGTACTCCTTCGCGAACTTCTTGATCTTCGCTTCTTTCTCCTCCGAGAGGCCATCCAGCTTTCCGTCGCGGTAACTGGACGACTTTTTCTCTTTGTCAGTGATAATTTGCGTAAGCTAGGGCAAGGCAGGTATCAGTGTTCGGAAATAATCATGCAATTCAGCATAAAAAAAGTTTCTCACCTCTTTCGCGTGCTGCTTGAACATATCGCGGTCGAATTGTTTCGAGTACTTGGACATGCACTTCACGACCACCGCGCCGACGAGTTTCATCAACCGCTTCTCCTTGTTTCTCTCCTTCTCCTCGGGCGTCATCGTCTTCTTCAGCGCCGCGCGCTCCTTCTTCCGTTCAGCCTTCTCCGCCGCCTCCTCAGCCAGCTTCTTCGCCTGCAGCGCAGCAGCAGCAGTAGCGGCCTCCTCTTCCGCAGCCTTCGCTGCGACCTGCGCAATGAGCGCCTTAGCCGATGCTTCTTGCACGCGGCGTGCCTCCGCGAGCTCTGCCTGCTGCCGGAAAAACGCGTCAAGGCGTGCCTGGTTTTCCTCCGCTTGTTCCTTCGAGATATAATCCTCGGAGTACGAGATGGGCTGGTCTTGTATCCGCCGTTGTTTCCGGCGAGAGTACCCGAACCCGAAGTCCTCAATTTCGGTCCTCTTCAGGACTGTGCGCGGGTCGTGCGTGGTGATGATTGGTGGGCTCTTCGGGCGGGTATCCCATGATTTTTCCCATGGTCTAGGTTCAACGACCTGCGTCGCCGTCAGCATTTTCGTCGGTGTAGGGAACGTGTGTGACATACTGGCACCGTCCGCTTGGGTATGCGGTTGTATACAGGTAGCGTTTCCCAGTGGTCTAGTAACTGAAAATTTTAAGGTCAATGTTTGTGTGGAGTCAGGCTATTATATTGACGCACAGATTGAGCAAGGGTCTTTATTCCCTCTTCCTCAAGGGCAGCACATGCCTCAACCGGGATATGAACCTTAGAATCCTGCACCTTATTTCGATTTAAAAGCGGCCAGGTCTTCATGCATTGGAGCGCCTATTATATCTACTATCAGTATGTCACAACTAGTCAATGTACATTTTAGACAGACCAGTGAGACCAGTTCCATGTCACCTGCGTAATCTTCCAGTACATTCGTCATCAAGCTATACCCACGTAAACGCATTATTTGACGCAGAGCTCCCTGATCCTCAGTGATCTAAGTAGTCGTAAAGGTATTTAAGGCGACGAGCAACAGAAAGCCAAGGTTACTACGTACTTTGATCCTAGTAAGCAGCTTCGAGACTACTTTGCGACTTGTGGTCTGACGAATGGCCTGTACGACCTTAGGCACTTCCTTCTCGACGATGGCTTTCATGGTCGGCTTAACGGCATGTGAGCTTCAAAATATGGAGAAAAAGGAAATACTAACCATGAAATCGGGATCGTCTATCTTCTTTCCCTTCTTCTTCTTCGTGCCTTTGAGCTCCATGAGGTCGTTTTCATCAGTAATGCCAAGGGCGTCAAGATATAAGTCATCCATAGTCGCAATGTCGGTTTGAGTCTTGCCACCGATGTACCCGACACACATGGGTTCCCCGCAAAAACATTCCTGGGCTTGATGACTGTGTAGGACGGTTGCGTCAGGAAAATATTATAAGCTGCCAAAAGGAGGAACACACCCGTATCGATCAACGTTATAGTTGAAGGTTAACTCTTCGTGTCTCTTTATATCCCGCTTCGCGAATATGCCCATCCGAACATGGATGCCAATGGTCCATTTTGCGACATAGCAGTTTGGGTTGCAACTGTGGTTGGCAAATCGCCCTATGCCACCGGACTTTGTGGCGTCGATGAACTGGGCGAGGCGTGAGTAATGTCAGGACACAGCCGCGTGAGCGACAGGGCCCACCTCGTCCTTCTGCAGCATCATGAAGTAGAAATGCCGGATACCTTCTTCTGCGTAGTCGCGCATGCGTTTCTTGAACGAGACCGGGTTGACGACGTCACCGACGTACTCGTAGATGAAGGAGTCTCTGGATGGAAATGTTACAATCGATAGTGGAGTCAGACTGGACAATACGCACTTGGGTAGATCCTCCTCCGCTCGCAAACCATAGCCCTTCTTCTCTGTTAAGACGATTTCGATGTTGGAGTATTGTTTTCGCTGAAACCTGTATCGAGTGATGTTAGATTTAGGGTAAAAACTCGAAAAAAAAATGACTATCTCACCTTTGGTTCTGGCAATAATTCCGACAGCGGCAGTCGTCCTCAAGACATTCAACCTGAGTTAGCCTGTTAATGCAGTCGGAGTATGGTCCGCATGCCCCGTCCAGGCTGTCAACACCTGCAAGGACACGTAAGACAAATCTGCACAGCGCTATACCGCACAGCTACTCGCACAGCTGCCCAGATACGGGCCCCGAGTTCTACTATCTACGAAGAGAGCGCATATCAAACAAGGAATTAGTACGAACCATGCTCGTATGTGCAGTCGCATGTCATGCTTTCAAGCACCTCCCTAGAGCGACCCAGAGTCTTGTACTGGTAATTGTTGTCATAAATCTCATTAAAGGTTCTCACAGCTTCCTCTCTCGCAATGGGAAGGTCACCTATCAGCTGTATAGCGGGAGCAGCAGGTTTCCGTGACGTTTTCGGCGCTGTTGGAAGGGAGGGCGTTGATGATTTGGATGGTGTGCTATCTGTGGCCGCTGGCGGATCGGTCGGCGAGCAGGACACCTTGAAATTTTGGGCAGGGATGTCGGCTACAAGGGTCGGAGACTGCGACGGAGAAGCAGTTTCTTCGTGCTTGAAATTGTTTTCTACCTTTATTTTGAGGTCCATGGGCGTGGCAGTTGTGATAGAGAGAGAAAGCGGAGGTGTCGCATCTAAGGACACTTTGGCCGTGGCTGGTGCCGACAAATCAGCAGCGTTTTGGCTGCTCGGGCTGGCTCTAAGGGACGAACTCTGACTCCGCACCGGCCTCAGCCTGGAATATATGTCTGCCATTCACGGTTGCGTGAAATGTGAACTAGCGTTGCAGCAGCGGTGCCCGGTGACCAGAACCGGCGTGCCTGCATCCAACAGCAATTGAAAATTGGACAACGAAAACGAAGGCATTATTACCTACCAGATTGTTCCTAGATGTCTCGGCAGATGTGAGTATGAAGAAGGAAAACTATGGCGCGGCCAGACGCATTCGTGCTAGTCGCGGTGCAAGTCACAAACGCGGTGAAGATGCAAACAAGTGTTTGTTTCTAACTCCCATCTTCGTTTCGCTCTTTGCCCTCCACATCCTTTTTCGCGCCACTCCCTGCTCTCCAAAGGCCTAATTACAGGCGCTAAACCATGTCGTCGGCCAAATCCTCGGTTAAGAAAAGAAAACGCGAAGTGGCAGCGGAACCGACTGCGCGTTTTGAGGTTTCCACCTCAGCCACAGGAAAAGTTGGGCCACTTCTTGGTGCGCATCGTGCTGTTGTCCGAGAAAACATCGGGACTCAATAAGCATCTATTCCACATAGTGAGCTATCCAGCTATTCAGCCCCCACCTTCCACTGCTTTCAAGTGCTACGCGCGGAAAAGGTCAAAAACGAGCGAGACAGGCAGTGACCAACAGGACCTCCTAATAGTGGGCGAGACCCCCAGTATCGAGCTCGTTTCGAACTATGAAATAACCAAAACTGCGGCAGAGGCGGGTTGCCGGTATGTTGTAGTTTTTCGAGTCTGCTACGCTGTGCTGACTGGAGATTAGATACATCGTCGCCGTCCACAATACTAGGACAGGAAAGATAACCATGCTTCCTACAGCAAAAATTCCTCACATCATGAACCACACCGTTAAAGCTCTGAAATCTATTCCGAGTGCCCCAGCACCGTCAAAGCTTCAATATCTTGAAGCCAAAACCACACTGGGCGAAACTTTTGGAACGAAAAAGCAAAAAGCCAATATTCGCGCCCAAGAACGTAACCGCATCGATGTTAGTGCAATGGAAGGAGTCATGGACTATGTTATGGACAGCATTGACAAAGGTGCTGGGGGCCTGATGACCGAAGGTGCGTCAACGATGTTTAATCGCAAACACACGCCACTTAAGCCTCTCCTACATCGCACACAGAGCAAGCAAAAGATGAGACTGACAAGAACAGGCTTATCCCACCCTTCTCTGTCACTGCGACCGATCCCGCAGAAGTTTATCCGCTGCATTCCATTATACCGGAATCAGAATGGAAAGCTCTCGTAGTTAGTCCATTCGACGCTGCCGAGACCGATAGAGAGAAAATAGCGCTACTACCATTCCGCAAGTCAAATTGGGTCAACGCACATCTGCGAAGCACCGGGGAATCCACTGGCAAATCGAAAAAGAAGAACCTGTACGTCTGGTGTCTTTTTCATATTATTCAATGAACTGAAATCCTGTCCATCACCCCAGGAAAATTCTTTTGTACATCTCAGCTATGCTTGCCTTCCGACAGGCTTGCTTGGGCAAGACTATCGAAAAAGACAAAATCTATGAGAGGCTTAGCGCCGTCCCAAATATTGTCATCGATGGTCTTCTATCACGATTTACGGAGACCGCCAGGAATTCATTGAGGTGAGTCCCTGGTCTTACCGCACACAAGCGTAAAGCTAACATGAGCAGCCATCAAACCACCTCAGCGACTAAAACAAGCATCTTGACGCATGTCTTTGCTCTTTGTCTCAAGCTTGATGAGTATGCCACCAATACTACAGTCATCGCGCATGACCTCAGTATGTCGGTGACCGAGTGAGTGTCCTTGTCTGACATTACTTTTTAACGAAACTCAATTGAACCTGCGGTAGGATCAACCAACTGTTCAAATCTCTAGGTACCCTCTCCTTTTTCTGTGTTCTGTTTCGGCTAATAGAACGTAACTATCATTATCAGGCTGTAAAATCGTGAAGCTCAGCGAACGTGAACGATCGAGATTGGGACAATCGGATGCTTCAGCTGATGAAAAGAGGGCCGTACTTTCTGCTCCCGTAGAATTCCCTAAACCTAGGCTAAGGAAGAAGTAGTAGATATGCATAATGTAGGCGTGTTGCAACACTCATGCAAGGTCTTACACATCGGGGACAATGAACAAGCGAAATTACTTACTCGATACTCTTCCATACTGAGAGCCTTGGGTCTTGTGGCTTACCGGCAGAAAGGGTGCCCGACTGCCGCGCAACCCGAGCTGCGGTTCAGCGCTTCAGCATTTCACACCACAAATGCACGATCATAGACGGTCATCTGCCCTTTTCCCCTGCATCTCTCGGTTTAGCCGACACATCTTATATACCCCGTGTTTTGAGTGCTTATTTCCCCGCATTAGTGTTCTCTACATCATATTGCGTCCATCCTTGAAGCTGTTATGACCGGTCGACGAACTTTCCTCATTGGCGGTGGATGTACTGCATTCATTAAAGTATGCACAATCAACTCAGTTGAACAGCCCGACTAATAGTTTAAATTGTCGAATTGGTTTTCATAGCCGAGAGCGACTCGATCCACCGAAGATGTATGCCTTCACTTTGGCGGCTAGTTCAGCTTTAACATGTATCCACCTGGTCAGATGGGCCTTGAAGCCGCCACCAAGGCACTCCTCGACGCTGGTATGAAGCTCCTATTTGACCGGGCTCCTTGACGCAGAACCGAATTCATGGCGCAGGAATAACCTACGACGCGATCGAGACTGCCACTGTTGGCTACTGCTACGGCGATTCGACGAGTGGGCAGGTATGCATCGCGCACATGTACACACGCTTCGGAGGCCTATTCCCAGCCCGCTGACACGCTGCCCGCAGCGGGCGCTCTACAACCTCGGCCTGACCGGCATTCCCATTGTTAACGTAAACAACAACTGCTCGACTGGTTCGTCCGCGCTCTACCAGGTCAATAACGCCGTCAAATACGGGCAGGTTGAGTGCGGGCTTGCGCTGGGCTTTGAGCGCATGAAGCCAGGCAGCCTCGGAACCAACTTTCCCGATCGACCATCGCCCACCGTGCTCATTAATAAGCGTTCGGAGGAGCTCGAGGTGGAGCTGGGCGAGAACCACGGTCCTGGTGCCCCCCGCATGTTCGACAACGGGGCGCAGGAGTACTTTGAGAAGTACGGTGGGAACGTCGAGCATCTTGCCAAAATCGGTCAGTCGAAGCTGGTGTTTTCTTATCTAGCAATGCTGTAATTCTAAAAATGGTGCTAGCCTCCAAAAACCACAAGCATTCTATGAACAACCCGTATTCGCAGTTTCGCGATGGGTGGAGTGTCGAGAAGGTGCTTGCCGCGCCTAAGATCACCAGGAACCTGACGAAGTTCATGTGCAGCCCTACTTCAGTAGGTGGTTTTTGTTGATTCGCCCAAAAAGTAAATGGCCTAATTGTTTTGCAGGATGGCGCTGCAGCCTGCATCATTGCTTCTGAAGCCTTTGTGCATACCCACGGCCTCGAGAACCAGGCCATCGAGATTGTTGCTAATGTGCTCACCACAGACGGGCTCACCACCTTTGAAGGGCGCAGCGCCATGGACGTAGTGGGCTACGCTATGACCAAAGCCTGTGCCGACCAGGCGTTCAAGGATGCCGGCTTCAGCGAGGGTCAAGGCCGTGACCAAGTTGGTGTCGTCGAGCTCCACGATTGCTTCGCGGCGAATGAGGTACACACTGCATTCACCGCGCCGGATCGGAGCGCACGAGCTTAACATATCTCCTTTAGCTTATCACATATCCTGCTTTGGGTCTCTGTGGCCCAGACGAGGCGCACAAACTCGTCGAGCGTGGCGACAACACAGTGCGTTACGAGATCCAATCCCTGTCTGCTTGAACTCACGGCATCGCATCGCACGGTACATAGTACGGCGGCAAGTATGTGATTAACCCCAGCGGTGGCCTTGAAGCCAAGGGCCACCCTCTCGGGGCAACTGGGTTAGGAATGCACTTCTACATCATGAGTGCGTTACCTTACAAAACGCTGTGTCTGCTTCATCGATTCATTCGGCGCTAACCGTGTTTTATGTAACTGCAGTGCAATTAAGGGAGTGGGCTGGCCCAATGCAGGCGCCTGGTCTATTCGACGTACCTGACAAGCAGGGAAAGTTTGGTCTCGTCCACAACGTCGGTCTCGGTGGGGCTGTTGTCGTCTCGCTGCTCCGGAGACCAGAATTCTACAAACCGGGCGGGGCGGACGGGCGCACCAGGCAGGTACTATCTTTTCTCATTCTGCACACTACTGAGGAATTTTTATCAGGCTCGGCTACAATCACGCACACGAACATCGTCCAATCTCTTTGCAAGACGTCAACAAGGTCAAATCGAAGAATGCGTCTCCTTATGTTCTCCAATATGCTAAGCTGTGAAAGTATTGGTGGTAAACGTAATTTCGCTGTACTTGTTTTGCAGCTTGCACTCCATAAGGCAAGTTTTGTTTAAAACATAAATGGATGGGCGCTGCCGTTCGCGGTAATGAGCTGCGGGGCTATTTTCATACAGCGTTTGACAAGCTGAGAGATGCATAGCCCGCCATTCATTGTGAAAAGTTCGTTATATCATCTCCGCTTCCAATTTAACCAACACCGCACCGTCAGGTATGCACCAATCCCCCTAAGGACTTGTTCAAAATTTCGGATTACACTCCAAGAATATATCTGTATCGGTATATCGTGGGGACGTTGAACAGTAAGCAGCCTGCTTGTTATAGCTCAGCATGGCGTCGTAGTTCAAGCGCTACCTGCCGGTATCAACGGGATGAAAAAACGGGAACCTGTGTATATTATTTAATGATAGCATCTCATATGTAAGTACTATTCTGGGAGTTTGTGGTGAATAATCCAAGTAAGGTAGTAATCATCGCATAATTTCCGTTAACCGACACACATTCGTACAAGGCACACCACGTCAACTATAAAATATCAGCTCGCACAACTTCTCGTTTGATTACATCTCAAAGGCCGTAAAATCAGGATATTGGCGGTTGTTTCCGAGTTCTGTACACGATCCATAGAACACGGGATATGGGGAAGGAGAAGAAATTTAAAGTTTGCTGTTCACGCTAGTAAGTAAGATGAGAATGAGAAATCTGTAACCACATACGATTTGATAAATTGCCCTTTACGGTTTGTTTCTTCGGAACATGGGTCTTGAGAGCAAGAGGACTGGCTAGCGCAGTCCGTGTGACACCACTTGATGCAAACGGTGCACCAGACTTTGTGATAGGCGTCGTTGCAAATATGCATAGGATGAGCCTCTGGACGGTCGTTGGGACACCCACAGGGCTGAAGAGAGTGCTCGCGACGGTGATGGTTACAAGTGCATGTCGTTGCCTCCATTTGTGCGCGCGTTTAGATTGAGGAGTGGCGACTGAGTTTTTATCGAGAGTATGAGGAGAACAATGTCCATAGAATGTGGGGCTTATATACCAGCGCAGCGCGTACAAGAGACAGAATCGAGTCTATCGGGGCGAGAACAGCAAGGAGACCACGATTGCAATCGGATGCTTTTCCATTGCGGATATGAAAAGCTGTCGTAAAGCGGTTGCGTCGCAGGATGTCAGGACGGAAAGTAAACTTGCAAGAAAATTAGGCTTGATCTCATTCTGATCCTTGGCGCACTTGCTCGCCCACTGCACACCCTGGGCGCCCGCTTACTATAGTAGCCTCTCAATCACCAAAGACGATGAGTGTCGCCGGAATTAGCCGTTAGCAGACCCCATAAAAAAGTCTTTTCAGGGGAGCCGCTGTGATCCCCCAATAGCAAGCGTTGATACAAGAAAAATTTGGACAAGTCCTTCAATGCGCCAAATTCCAACACGCAGGCGCGTCAGCGCGAGATTTTCATCACGGGATGTTTAAACTCCGCCAACCTCCGCGGTGCCCACGTGTCGAACTCTACTCGAACTGGTTCACAATTACTACATACGCCAGCCTCGCCGACGGCCGTCAAACAAAATCGCGATGCTTGTGTCAAGAAATAAAATGGCTCTCTACTAAACAGTCTCATTGGGTTCTCCCAAGGGAGAACCGATGGAATGTACCATTAGCGTTATCAATTACACCCATTTGTATACAGTGCCGCTCGATATTAACGATGATATGAATTCCTCGCTGCATTCAAAGAGAAAACAGCTTGGAAGTCAAGTTCCGAGGGACTGCTTTGCTACTAAAGTTTTTCGGCACAAGCTTTCAAAAATAGCAGCGGCACAGCGGAAGTCTCGTCATACGCGCGCGACTGCTAGTGAGAGTTGACTGCAGCTTCACAATGCGGCAGGCCGGGACGTACGTTCTCGACACCGTCGATTTAATAGCTGATGTCCGACGCACGCTGCTGGAATATACCGTAAAACGCCGCGACGTTTATTATAACCCTAAAATTTATTCTTATGTCTCGAGGATGCCGGTCAAAGCTAGATGGTAGCGGCCGTGATTGTTCTAAAGCTCGCGGCGTTGTTTATCGCTGACAGCGGGGTTAGTAAGATTCACGGCTTCAAAACCATCGATCTAATGGCCTCAGAGATGCAGTGTTTTCTTGGAAAAGTCATTATTTCTGCTTTATTTGCCCGTCCGAGATTGCTGAAGTGTATATTCAACAATTCGGTAACGTGTTAACTAGGCCCAAAATTCTTTCTCCTGGCGATTCTGCGACTCACCTTCAAGTGCAATTGAAATTTCGTGAGAGTAATAAAACTCTTGAATTCCCAAACTAGCCTCCCGTGGCCAATACTCTCATGACGTAAAGTATCGGCCATCTCGGAGAAGCGACAATAAATTCAGGAGAAACTCGAGAGAGACCGTCATCGTATCGACATGGGACAAGTTCTGTTCCAGGTGATTTAGGCCTCAAATCGTTGGGCTTTTTAAGATACCCATTTAGACACAGATCAACTATGACTGAGATATAAAATGGGCTAATCCAGAGCATGTCGAATAATCCGCCGAGCGGATCGCTCTTGCAATTATACATAAACTAATACAATTAGCCACTTTCGTTGCGGTCCGCCCCTAGTCAGCTGGAAGTAAATTCTTTTTGCACTGGCCTCGCGGGCGTCAGGTGAGCGGCGAGTAAAAAAATTCGGATCCTAGGGTCTGAGAATAGAAGTATACTTCAACACCGCCTAGTAGCCAACCACGGCCGAAGGGGTATCGAAGTTCGAGCCAGTCTTAAATTGGTCTAAATCATATCTTATGGACGGACGCGCGACCTGTTATCCAGGAGGATTTTCATCTCAACTTCTCCCCGAGCCTGCTCTCAAGCTAATTTCCGCGCCTCAATCTCTTGGAATAATCGGAAATGAGCTATTACCTCTAGCATTACTTCTCGCCTCGACTTTAAATTAACTGAATTTCAAAGGCCGACATTTATCGATGTACCTTAGCCGACATACCTACCGGGAATGCGACGCAAGGTTTCTGATGCTCGTGTGAAAGCATAGAACATGCCCAAGGTATGACTTGGGTATGACACCGGTTCGTTGGACACCTTTATCGCCGAAAAAACGGTTTATGAGTTCAATACTTATCCCACATACGCGCAAGCCTCGACTCTCATGATCGGGACCCGACTGTACTACATAGTAGTATTATGATCTTTTTGGCACCGATCCGTTTGGCTTGGAAGTTGGAGGTGAGCTCATATTAAAGAACTACTCGCTTTTACAGTTAAGCTTATGGTACGCATTCGTAGAAGCCGACCTACGTAGTTCGCCGTTAGCATTTCGTCTTATATACTGGCCTCAATGGCGAAATACGCTCCGTTACTTCCTTACTACCAGCAACTTGGTGCCATATCAGCTGGCAGTAACCTGTCCGCGGACATGTACACCTCATTTCTACCAGAACCAGAGTCTCACTGACGCATTGCACGGAGCTTTTCAACTGGAAGGGGAAGTGGAATCCACTATTAGCAAACGCGAAGGATCCGGAAATACGAAGCAGATTGGTGGAGCGTGCAAAAACATGAGCACTTATTATAGTTTAGTACAACTGTACTCATCTTGTCGGCCGTTAAATTTGGAAATTTGGAAGCTGAGCACCGCTTTAATGTACTCGAGTTTCACACTTGCTGTGTTTAATCACGGCATTGAAGGATTTTTTTTGAAAATTTCTGGGGATTTTTTTCAGTTATCATTGATCCAACTTAGTTATAGGCATGGCCTTGGAAAGGCGAGGTGTGCGCTGCTTTAATGTCGATCCGCCATATTCCTGGCCCTGCTTCCGAAGAAAAATTGATAGAGCCGACTTGCCTCATTGATATATGCCTATACTTGCTAAACGTCTATTCTATTATCGATGTTTGCACCGCGTTATCAATCCTTGGGCCTTCTAATCGAGTCGCTCAATTCCGCACTCCGATGGCAGCCAGGAGGCATCCCAGTATATCAAAAAGTGTTTGAGTATCAGATGCCTCGTTCTCGTTCAATATTTGAATCTCGTTCTTGTACGTGTGTCCTTATCGTGTGTAATTATACCTTCTCCCTGGCGTTACGGCGCCCCACAGTAACCCATAGCACAGCAGGCCACCGAGAAGGTGCCACTGCAATCTATATTTAGATTCTCACTATTGCCTTATCAAGATAGTCAACAGCAAGCGCAATGAGGCTTCGAGGCAGGCTCCCTTGGTCTTTGGATGTTATTCAGCCACAAAAATATCCTTTGGGGACCATATAAATTCTGTACTTTGTCTTCGATTACGCAACCAAATTTGGGGAATCCGCGGAAAGACCATTGTAATGCAAGAGGCGCGAAAACGTCAAAAGTAAGTATTGCCATACTTGTCTCCTATGGTATGCGTGCCGGTGGATAGAAAACGCAAGGCATGCAAAAAATAGTGGACCTACCCAGATGGCGGATGCCGAAATCCCTATATTGCGGCCCGGTGGGCGCTTAAATCACTCGTTGGTGAGAGCCGCGTGCTACTGGCACAGCCTCCTCACACAGGCGTTTATTGAATTTGATGGTAACTTTTTATGTACCTCGAAACCTAACAAGATGCATACAAGAGGATTCAAGGGAATGAAAGAGGAAAACGTTTTTTCTCAGCAAGAAGCTTAAATTCCAGACGTGCTCGAGCACTGGCATTGAATGAGTCGCATTACTACTTGCATCTTGCATCAGGCTCAGGTAATTACTTGTATTCTCGGTGCGTAGCACTTTGTGCTGTACTTTGGTGTTGTGTACAACTTATGTATGCCGCCTGAATCCGTTATTTTCGGGTATATGTTATTCATCCATATGTATTCCTCATATGTATTCCTAAAGCCCTTGACACCATAGTACTCTTGCCACTTCTTGCCACGTATGTACACAGAGAGGCTTCCATTTCAAGGAATATATCTAATCACGGGTCGACAATCTCAACGGTGTAACACAACCTAGATAGGTCAATACCATTTGAACGAGTCATTTGAACGAGTCACAAACTGCAGATTTGCTGGGCCGGTTGCGGGCCCGACGTGGGGAAATCTAGAGTCGCGACAGCGTCGCGTGTCGTTGCGCGTTGGTCGAAGTATCTTGATGGGAAACATTTGCCACAATAAAACATTGCCGATATCTATTCAATTGCGAGTAACTCTGCTGCTCCGCGTCGGAAGAGGCACACCGTTGGGTAATAGAAAATGGATAAGTTGAAGTCATCAAGGTAGAAACTTTCGTTACGGTTATATGATCTAAGTAAAGCTCGATATGTGATGCTACACACTCTTCGGAGGCGCGGTGGGCGCTATTTTATTTTTGATAACCATCAGGGATGCATGCGGGCAGTGGGGTCTATCGCATGGCAGAGATAACAGTAGAGCCGCTTTATCATCCATTTCGTTGATGCCGACCAAACTGATGCAAATTCGGCGCGAGATTCGTGCCTATAATACTAATTATCCTCCAAGTCCGTTTAACCCTGTTACTCTTCTGCCTCACCTAGATCCTGGTTTCCTCAATGCCAACGACGCAGGTGTTCCTGCACCAGACGAGTGGCGATTCGTTCTACGGGTCTTCTCTGTGGATCCAGTCGGCATATGACGGGGACGACGTGTATGTAGGCCACTGTAAATTAGAGCGTGACTGATTTAACTGCGCGTGCAGGTGGAGAAATTCCTTCTTCGTGCCTCTCATTGCAACTCTTTCCTCCGCATTGCTCTTAATTTCGCAAGCGTTATACCGAAGATTGTTTCAAAATGCACCAGAACTGATTTCCAAGCCAACTGCAGTAACGAACGAGGGTGGCGATGCCGCGGCTAGTGGCATTTTCGCGAAAACAAAAGCTCTCGCGGATTTACATGGTGGATTAGTGATATACTCATTTAAAGTCGCGCGAGTGCTGGGATGCGTCGTTTTGTTTGGCCTCTCTGTGGTCGGCCCTCTTATGCGTGAAGGTGGACCGAAGGACTTGAAATGGGACGACGTTTTCAGCGTTGAGGCGTATCCAGAAATCGCTTTGGCACTTACATTTGTGAGTAGACTCTCTTCTGAAAATTATCACTTATTTTGAGACCATGCGTACAGTGGTACGCTTCATTTTTGGCCACATTATCCCTCGTCCCCAGGGAATCTAGCAAGTCGATTACGCGCCACAATAATTTCGTCCTCCTCACCGCCTTCGGAGTTTATGCATATCGCGATATTTGGCCTCTTGGTACATATTCCAATGGTCCTATAGACTCGGCGGAAGGACCCCTTCTGTGGATCAAAGTGGCTATCTTAGCAATCACCGCCATAATTATTCCCTTGTTCGTACCCCGGCAATATACTCCTGTTGACCCGCAGGTACTTTATCTGCTTGTTTAGCTCTAGAATTTACCACTGATATCTTTGCAATAGAACCCAATGGAAACTCCGAACCCCGAACAAACCGCCTCTCTTATATCGTTAATGCTGTACTTCTTTTTGGACCCGATCATCTTTGAGGCTTACAGAGTCCCCCATCTTCCTCACGATCGTCTGCCGCCTTTGGCAGATACTGATTACTCGAAGACTCTCACTGAAAAAGCCTTCCCAGTCAGACCAGATTCTATTCTAATTGAAAAACAATGGGCTAATTTACCTCAATAGCATCTTGATCCTTTTGGTGGTGCCAAGAAGGAGCATATTTTCTTCGGTGTCATGCGCGTTTTCTGTCAGTGCTCCATTTTATGTTTGAGCAGGCAACTTACTTCAATACCTAAGTCTGGGAATATATTTCAATGACGGCTGCCATCGTCACCATGGTTTTTGCGAGTTTTGCCTCTCCAGTCGCCTTAAATCGCATTCTTGCGTGAGTTGTTTGACAACTCAGAGGGAATGAATTTGACAACTTACCCTAGGTCTCTCGAATCGTCCGGAGTGGATGACTACATCCGGCCGTGGGTTTGGGTAGTTGCCCTATTCATGGGGCCACTTCTTGTGTCCATTTGCTTCCAGTGGTATATCTACGTCGGGACTAAAGTACTCGCCCAAACGCAAGGTATTCTCACGGAGCTTGTCTTCGAGCACAGTCTCCGCATTCGATTCAAGGCCGAGACATCGGGCGACAAGGATCGCACACCTAGCCAGGCTGTTACGCCCGACACTGCCTCCACCGATGACGCTACTGTCGCTGAGGGCGAGGATGCTGAATCCACTCGATCAGAATCAACTGCTGCGAAAGGAAAAGCGAAGTCGGATTCCGCGCCCGCCGCAGAAGCTCCAAAGGAAGCGAAGAAAAAAGACAATCTCGTCGGAAAAATTAACACTCTCGTAACGGTTGATGTGGGTAATGTCACGGGCGCGAAAGACTTCCTCATGCTGTGTACGTAGAGCTTTCTTCGAAGATGCTCAGCTTTGCTCATGTTCAACTTTCGTAGTTGTTCAAGTCCCCCTGGAATTAGTGCTCTCCGTTTCCTTCCTATACATTGTTCTCGGATGGAGGCAAGCCGTTCACTTGACTGTGGCGAGTGAATATACTTATCCGTGATTCGGCCTCTAGTGCAATTGTCGGGTTCGCCAGCATCGTATTGTTATTACCAGCTCCGGGGTATCTCGCAAACCGGATGCAAAAGGTCCAGGGAGCGAAGATGGACAAGGTGCGTAGGCCCTGCTCTTCACATTGACTATGCATGACTGACCTTTCGTGATGCGCAGACTGATGCTCGCGTGCAGGCCGTAACGGAAAGTGGGTCATTCTTGTATGCCATGTAAACACACCCAGCTGACAGGAATATGACACAGCTGTCGGAGTACTTCGCATGATCAAACTGTTTGGCTGGGAAAAGAAAATGAGCGATAATTTGAAAGAGAAGCGAGAAGAAGAATTGACGTGGTTGTGGAAAGATAAGGTGCGCTTGCCTTCTCGATTCACTAAATTGGCGTCGAAGTTGATCATTAACGCAGATGATTAATCTGCTGAATGATATGATCAAGCAAGTCTGTTTATACGCATCGAATTACCGCGTCTGATTCGTGACATCTAGCTTCATTATACCCACTATTACGATGTTGGTGACCTATGGAACCTACACTTTGGTAATGGGCGAGAGCCTAAATGGTATGCTTGTGATGTTCAAATCTACTTACGGGTGTGCCCTCATACAGTTAAATTTCTAGCGTCGAAGGTTTTCTCCAGCATGGCCGTCTTTGATCTCGTTCGCAATCTTCTTCATCGCACGTCTTGGATGTTCGTCATGTTCATGAAAGGTCGACATAAGTTCCTAAGATGAGGCGGGTGTAAACTGACAAATTCCATGTTTTCTAGGCAAGGTTTCGTTGGAACGAATCGGCAAATTCCTCCGCGAGACGGAACTATTGGATGTCTACGCTGATGCAATGGAAAATAAGACCTCGCTGATTGAAGCGCAAGATCATGAAGACGTCATTGGGTTTAAGGATGCTTCGTTCACATGGTCGAAAGAAGAAGACGGGACACAAACGCCGTCTTCGAGAACATTCAAGCTTAAGATTGAAGGAGATCTCACATTCAAGCGAAATGCTATCAATCTTATCGTTGGTCCTACGTGAGTATTGTTGTCTTGAAAGATTTCTTTGATTAACATTTTTTACTATAAATAAAGCGGCTCGGGTAAAACTTCGGTCTTGATGGCGTTACTCGGTACATACATTTCTACTTTTTATGGACCTTCCTTCATACCTAATTCTTATCTTAGGTGAAATGCACTTCATCCCATCGACCGTGGATTCTTGGTTTAGCCTCCCAAGAAATGGTGGCATTGCCTATGCTGCCCAGGAATCATGGGTACAGAACGAAACTATCAGAGATAACATCTTATTCGGATCACCTTACGACGAAGAACGTTATCAAAAAGGTATGTTTTTATAGAAGTGACTTTCCTTACTGACTGACTTTTGGAATAGTCATCGAGCAGTGTGCCCTGAAGCGCGATTTGGAATTATTCGAAGCAGGCGACAAGACGGAAGTCGGTGAAAAGGGTCTGACACTGAGGCGAGTTAAAATGCGGTTTATTGGGTGCATTGACAGACGTTAACCGTTTGATCGACAGTGGTGGTCAAAAGGTACATGCTCTTTGCCTTATGGCTTTTTTTCTATTTCACTCATCGTAATAGGCGAGAGTAACCCTGGCACGCGCTATCTACTCACCTGCACAAATTATCTTGCTCGACGATATACTTGCTGCGCTAGATGTCCACACGTGGGTTAACTTTTGCTCGTTCCATTAAATTTCTGAATTTCCTTTAATAGGTCAAAATGGATCGTTGAAAAATGTCTTCAAGGCGATCTCATTCGAGGAAGAACCGTGCTGCTTGTTGTACGTTGTACTTACCCCCCCTTCTGGAGACTTTGTCTTTCTTACCATTATTTTCCAGACCCACAATGTTGCTCTTGCAGCGCCCATTGCGGACTATATCATCTCCATCGATGCAAACGGTGTGGCGCATGCGGTCGGGACCGACCTTTCCGCAGTTCTTGCAGATTCAGCCCTTGCCCATGAAATAGAACAAGAACAAGATGAAGTTGAATTGGAAAAGGAAGTCATTGACACGGTCAAGAAAGAAGGCGATCAACCTGATGGAAAACTTATCTTAGCCGAAGAAATCGCCCAAGGCCGTGTTACTTGGAAGTCTATCATGCTCTTCCTGAAAGGCCTTGGAGGGGATAAGCCTGTATTCTTTTTGATCGCGTGGACTTTGGGAATTACGCTGATGCACGGCGGTAACATGTTTGCCGTCTGGTTCCTCGGATTCTGGGGCTCGCAATATGAGACACACGCCCCCGAAGATATTCGAGTGACTTTGTGCGTTTGTGTTGTTTTGTATTTGCTTGGAGTTGAACTCTCACACTTCAATACAGCTATCTGTCATTGTATTCCGGCATCTTGCTCGCGTCTCTCCTCACTTATGTTACCGCTATGATAGTCTACAACGTCGGCACGCAAAGAGCATCGCGCAGTATTAATGGTCAACTCATGGACTCCATCCTTGGATCAACTCTTCGGTCAGTTGACTACCAATATATTTCTGGAAATCATCTTATCTTCTTACCACAGTTGGCTGGACGAGACTCCCGCTGCTCGTATCATATCTCGCTGCACTCAAGATATCGCCGCTGTCGATGGTTCCATTGCTCAAACTTTCGCTGCTATTGTCGAGCTCGCACTTTGTATGATGGTCAAACTTGCCGGCCCCGTCATATTCTCCCCGATATTCCTTATTCCTGGTATATTCGTGACTGTCGTTGGTGTCTACATTGGCAACATCTACTTGAAGGCGCAAATGTCCGTCAAACGCGAGATGAGCAATGCCCGCTCCCCGGTTTTAGCCCATTTCGGAGCTGCTATCGCAGGCCTCAGTACGTTTTTCTTATAACTTCACAAAAAAAACTTGTTGATCTTACTCCTATTAGCATCCATCCGCGCTTATGGTGCCCAACAGTTCTTCAAGAAGGAATCGCTGAAGCGCATCGACCACTTCACTAGGATATCGCGAACGTCCTACAACCTCAATCGTTGGATTGGTATCAGAATTGACCTGCTCGGAGCTACGCTTACCGCCAGTTTGGCGACATATCTTCTCGTCCGCAAGACGCTCAGCTCTGCCAACATCGGCTTCTCGTTGAACATGGCCCTTGAGTTTTGCTCTATGATCATCTGGCTCGTGAGAATATACAACGAGTTCGAAGTCCATGCCAACAGGTACGTTCTTCCCATCCACCTGCTATGTATAGTCTAACAAATTCAATTGCAGTTTGGAGCGCATTCAAGGATATATCGATATTGACCACGAGCCTAAGGCCACCCCAGCTGGCAAACCTCCCGCAGCATGGCCAATGAGTGGACAGCTCCATGTTAAAGGACTCTCTGCCCGTTACTCCACTGTACGTTAAACCACTCCGTTAGTAGATTGGTGTATTCACGATATAAACTAGGGCGGCCCGAAAGTTTTGCATGATATTTCGTTCACGGTTAAGGCCGGTGAGCGAATTGGAATCGGTAAGCCCATCTTTTCTGCGAATGTAAATATTTGGCTTGACGCTTTTTGTAGTCGGAAGGACCGGCAGTGGAAAGAGCTCTTTGACCCTTGCGCTGCTGCGCTGCATCCTCACCGAGGGCGAGGTGTTCTACGACGATCAGCTCACCGCCAAGCTTAACCTCGACGAGCTTCGTTCAAACATAACGATCATCCCGCAGATGCCCGAACTCCTCAGCGGTGCGTTTGACGAACTGCCACCCGGATCTTGGAGACTGACCTTTTGTGCATAGGCTCGCTCCGCCGCAACCTGGACCCCTTCAGCCAGCACGACGATCTCACGCTAAACAACGCACTACGTGCATCCGGCCTCTTCGCGCTCCAGAGTGAGGCGGACGAAGCGCGTCTCACTTTGGATAGCGAGGTCTCCAGCGGCGGTAACAATCTGTCGGTCGGTCAGCGCCAGATCATCGCGCTGGCCCGTGCGATTGTGCGGAACAGCAAACTTCTGATCTTAGATGAAGCTACATCTGCCATTGGTATGCAAGAATTCGTGCTGTACGAGAGGTATCGTTAACCGACCGCGTTTCATACGTTTAGACCACAAGACGGATTCTATTATCCAGTCGTCGTTGCGCAACGAACTGGCCTCGGACGTGACCGTGCTGACTATCGCGCATCGTTTGCAGACAATTATGGATGCGGACAAGATTGTGAGTTTTGAACAACGTTTGGACTGCAATTTACCATGCTCAATACTTTTGTTATAGATGGTTTTGGATAGCGGACGCATTGTATGTTGCATATCTCTTGTGATGTATACACATACTGACTTAGATGACCCTAGGTCGAATTCGACTCGCCGCAGACGCTGCTTGACAAGAAGAGCGGGCAATTCAAGGCTCTCGTCGAGGGTAGCGGAGACAAAAAGGCACTTTATGCCATGGCACAAGCTAGTGCATCGGGCTCAAGTTAAATTCGGCCTCGATCATTAGACTTGGATATATCTCTATCTATCAGCGCAAGTTAAATGCCGCCTATCTATCTATATCTGTAATTTGGAGTGGTAACCCGTGTATCAATAATTCCCTTGCGAGTTACTACATATCTCTCGCACTGTGATTTTTAGGAATATTCAATATTATCGGTTTTCAGAATGTTTTACTTTACTGGAATTGCTTGGAAACTAGCAGTTCATTTGCAATTGATTCGAGCGCGTTGAGGAGTGGGATATATGTACAGTACATGAGAAATTGATGCACCCTAGGGGTATTACGGGTAGTAGTGACTTGATATGCACTGCAGTCTGGCAGTATAGATTTCGTGATATCATCTCCGACCGCGGAAATTTGATTAAGAGGACATGCTCCTTTCCGTGACCATCTAAAAATACAAGAAGTGTCAGTAGAAACCAATTATGAAAGGTAGAAGTGTACTAGGGACCTTCTTGAATTCTATGCCACAGATTGAAAGTTTAATAAACCATGAAGGGTGGCTTAGAGAGAGAACTTCACCTGCAAAACTGATCTCATGATCTCCGTCGAGGTCGGCTTCCTTTATCATGATTTCCAGCTCGTCCGGCGTGAGGCGCTCCCCTGCATCAGCATCGATGAATATGTTCCCAGAAAGGGAAGCCAACGCAAAGACGCGCGAACCACGCACCCATGCTCTGCATGACCGCCTCGAGCTCCGAGATGCTGATCTTCCCGCTCGCGTCCTTGTCGAACACCGCGAACGCCTGCCACAGCTCGTCCTGCGGCTCCGCGCCGGGCGAGAGCGTCTGGTGGCTGCGCCCCATCAGCTCGATGAACTCCGGCAGCTCGATCGTCCCGTTCTGGTCGCGGTCGACGCCGCGCAGGATCTCCTGCAGCTCCGCGTCCGTCGGCGTGCGGCCCAGCGAGCGCATGACGGCGCCGAGCTCGGTGGTTGTGATCGTGCCGTCGCCGTCTGTGCGGTGGGAAGGAGAAGAAGGATGGGAGGAGGCGAGTAAGGTGTGCAGATGTCAGTGGTGGTGCGATAAGGAATCGGATACGTGGCGTACTTTGGTCGAACGCGGTGAAGGCGTCGGTGTAGGCTGATTGCGCCGATGGTACGCGGCAAGAGATGCATCGTGAGCGTTGCGATTGTGGACGTGGGGATGTATTGGGGACGTACAAGCAAGGTCCTCTGCATTTCATTCGAGCATGGACAATAAAACACAAAAAAAGCGTCAGATATCAGGCAAATATCCCTCGCGAAGGCGGAATTAACCGGATGCGCTGCGATGAGAGCACTGCGCACGCTCACTAACCTGGACTCTGGAAGGTGAGCAACATCGAGATCAGCGACTGAAATTTCCTATGAAACCACACGCAAAAGAAGAAAAATCTCACAATATGTTGAGACATTCTCGGAAATCGATTCTGGAGTAGATGAGGGATCAAGAAAAAGAGATGCGCACAAAGGTGTGCAGGACGGCGGTAAGCGCGCAGGAGGAATGACCGGATGACTGTGCTAAATATAGATTGTCAGGGCGCCCATCATTGATCTGCGCGTCGGGACCTGACACGGCCCGGAGAAATTTATGCGCACGTGTTTTGAGATCTGCGTAATTAATGAACGCGACGCGGCTTGACGCGACTGCAGCTTTTCCTAGCTTTTCATCCGATTCTTCATCTTCAAGTAATCCAAGTTGTCACGCACTGACGTACTTTAAATTATGCATACGTATTACAATAGAATTGAAATATTTTTGAAATGTGATCAAATTGAATGCATAGATCGACGAAGCACTTTAGACTTTCTGTACAGAGAAACTAACATTGACTACCCATCTGGTAAATCAGACTATCAAAGTTGACATAGCACTAGACAGCACTTTGTCGCAGTATAAAGCTCCCCGAACCGATGTCGGCCCTTTAAGCCTCGCAAATACCCGCTCATTTCTCCGTTATCGCTATCTAACATATCATATTATCATCCCTATCCCTGCTTGCCCCGCAGAAAGAATCACCGCATGGGCGGAGGGCTCGCATGAATTCAGCGGCAGACCATCTCCGCGTCGATTAAATTCGCCCCACTAGGAAATGCACTATTGCCTGCTCCTAATGCTGTAGCTGTGTATATATTTCAATTTGCTCCCCTGTCCCCGGCCCCGGCTTACTTGCACCCGTAATCGCGGGCATATGTGCTGGACACAATTTTGAATTAATGGTGCGGGTCGCGGCGCAGCGCCCTATGCTGCGCGGAAATTCGAGGGCGTAAGGATGAAGCCGATGCGGTGCTCCAGCAGCACCGCCGCTGCGCGTTCGGCGTCGAGCGTACATAGATGCGCCGGATCACGGGCAAGTCCGTCGATGGCCCGCTGGGGTATCTAGTACACCATGTGCGGCCGCGGAGGTGTCGCGTTCATTGCGCGCCGCTGCAAGGTTTTACTGTAACATGTAGCGTAGATGGTAGTAGACGATAGATTGCTTTCGTTATATGGGTGGTAGATCCACGGGGATGCGGTAGGCTGAGTGACTATGGTTATGGTTACATCGTAACCCGACGCATATTGCGTCTCGGCGCGGCAGGTCGTTCGCCAAGGCGGACCTGTTATTAAAATAGCGTCGAGCGCCTAACCTGTGGTCCAGGCTTGCAGTGATATCACTGGATTCGCAGGCGTGTTGTACTTTGCATCTTCCATTTTTTTTTTGAATCATCTTCCATACGTCGAAAATCGTGTATTGATGAGGGATCTTATAATGAATGATGATATTCCAATTCATTGCTGTGCATGCTGGATAAAGCGTGTTCCAAGAAGATAGACAAAGCACCCTGGAATGTTGGCGGTTTCGGGGCATCATCCCCATAAATTGAATGCTTGGACGGCGAGAAGGGAGAAGTGTCAAGTGACCCCGCAAAAGCTGCCAGAACGAAATAACGCTCAGAACGATGCGGGGTCGGTGGACACCCCCGAGTCGACGAGTCCAGAGTAGCGGGGTGCCCAGGTCACGGATTTCAACAGATGTCCAGTCTCCGAGATGCCACGCCGGGAGGCATTCTTGGAATTGGAATATATATCTAGATGCATTACGGGGGGTATTTGCCGCACGAAATTAAAATGCGGGGTTCTTGATGCCCTGGAACGTGCCACCGCGCAGCCCTCGCCTGGGCCCACGCCAGGCTTCTGTCATCCCCAGAGTCGACTGCTAAAAATGACACGCCGATGACCTAGGCTTGCGCAATAATAACCATCGCGCTCGCACCGCAAAGGCGTGGCATCGCGCGTGAAGTGCGGGCTGCATACGGCTGCGCACGCACACGCACAGCCATCTTGCTGACCACCGAGATTAGTCCTGGTCAAAAGTGGGCCGGAGATAACGCGCGCGGCTGACGTGTCTGAGCGGATGAGGAATCGCGAGCCGTGTATGAGCGTGTATGTAAGCGGGGCGTTCGGAGGGCTCTTGAGAGAAAAGCGGCTGACTACGCAACGCAGTTGCAAAGCAAGCAGGCATGGTAACGTAATATTTCTCGGGGGGCCGCGCAATCCGGCGGCTTTGTACTCGTTGCCTTTGACGATGAACTCGCGAAGCGCAAGGGGAGAACGTTCTATCTCTTTTATGATAGGCATTAGCGCTGCACGAGGCCAGCATAAAGCAAAGGGCGCATAGAATAGGGTGCAGCGAGGCCTGGAGGAGGCGTGGCGGACGGGAGGCCGGCGACTGTTTTGGTGTGTCATCGGCAACGCGCATGCCTGCCGATCGATCTGGGAATCAGCTGCATAACCGGATCTGTTACGATGACTCATTTCAGAAAAAAGCCTGCATCCCCAGGGCTATATAACTACCAGCGTTCTAAAACAACACCCCACCAATATCCCACAACCGCGTTGATACCAGCAACAACAACTCGAAAGCACAATGTCTTCCTCGTTCATCCTGCCGTCCCACTTTGGCTCGCCATTCCTCACCACCCTCCCCGCCACGCGCTACGACGCCAAGGGTCGTCAGCTCAACTTCACCGAGTCCGAGGTCCAGCGTCTTGAGCGCCTCGCGTTCGTGAACGCCTCCAAGTCGCGCAGCAACTCGCCTGTGCAGGGCTTGCTTTCCCCCTCCGCGTCCCCTGTGCCTTCGTCGGTGAGTATCTTACCTGTATCCCACGTCGCCCCGCGTTGCTAATTTTACTTCAATTAATAGCCCAGGAAGCTCATCTCCGAGCCATACGCGGACCCCATCGAGCTCATGGCTAACCGCCTTGCCGAGGCCTACAGTCTGAGCGCGGACGACCTCTCCTCGTCCGACGACGAGCCGACCGTCATCTACACCACGTCGCGCAGCAACACCGCACGCCGCGTGCCGGCCGTCGCTTACGCGCCCCCCACCGCCAAGGTCGCGTCGACCTTCAAGCCAGGCCACCGCCGGAAGGGCTCGTCGCTCAGTGCCATCGCCGAGGAGGACTAGGTCACAAGGCCAGCCCACATCCCTCACGCAAACGCGATCGTGCTATGAAACTGGCATCTCTGCCCATATCATCACCACCAAATCGACTGCGGTATGTCCATGCTTCGCGCGTGGACTACCGTCCCAGCCAATGTCTACTCTGCCCCACGCACGCTGCGCCGCCGGAGTAGACTTGTTCCACCGTCCCATGCGCGGTTGTCTTGTTCCCTGGAATCCCCATCCCCATCCCCATCCCCGATACCCCCAATACCTGATTGTGAATAAAGTTGACTCGATGTCTGCTGTCTATGTAGTTAGGCGCCGGAATATAATAAAGTTCGAGAGTTCATGAGTGAAATGCGTTTGTAAGAGAACAGCATGCAGCAGTCTTTCGAAATTCATGTGATGCGTATGCTCAAAGCAATGTGGAGGGACTGCTGCTCAACGCGTCCACAATTCACTTTGATTTCCAATAGATTTGAATTAAGTCGAATACGCGTAACTGCTCATGATGCCGCTGCGCACTGCCCTTCGTGTGCCCAGCATTGCGCTCCAACGATCGCGGCCGTACGCAGCCGCCCGAGCGCGCTTGATCATTTTGGTGCGGCGATGCGGCGAGCGCGCGCCGCACGTCCACATCTTGGAGCTGGAGCAAACCCAGATTCGAGACGGTCGGACCTCATCCTTTAATTCTCCCAGAACACAATCGTGACTTGATACGCGAGGCAATGAGGCGCGGGCGCGGCGTGTGTCGGCGATTCGTGCGTTGAGGGATTTAGGTAACTCGCTTTGATTAAATTCACCAAAAATTCACCGCTGGACAAGAAAGCGTCCCGGGGTTTAATTATGTAGGCAAGCGCCAGGGGTAAGCGTTTTCATGGTTATCATGTTTATTAGATACTTAGTGCTCTGCAGTATTATGCCCTTGAGTACAAAGGTCACTGAGTATCAGTGGTCACCACTGTTATTCACTGCTAATTATCATTGATTACCA
>JAEKIV010000234.1:0-44666 GCA_016801325.1 Hypholoma fasciculare
ATACACATCGGCGTATTTTCCGCTAACATCCTTATTCAGGCTTCGCAAACTCGAGCCTCTACACCGGCGACATCGACTATGTAAGCATGCCCGTCGAGGGCTCGTACTGGATCCTCCCTCTCACCGGTGAGTCGCCCCCGCCGTACATCGCCATGCGTCCGTCTCGCGGCCCGCAGCACCCCTATCGTACTGCGCCCGCGCGCCACGAATCACTTTTATTATTTTCTTTCATGTGTCAACAGTGCTGACGCCGGCCTGACAAATTATGTGCAGACATCACCGTGCAGGGCACCTCCGTGAGCCTCCCGTCCGGCTCGGGCTCGTACGCAGCCATCGACACGGGCACGACCCTCATCGGCGGGCCCTCAGAGTACGTCGCCGAGATATTCGCGCAGATCCCCGGATCGACGGCCGGCACGGGGAACTTTGAGAGCTACTACACTTACCGTGCGTGTTTCTGTCGTTAATTGCCGCCTTGTGTCTTGTTTTAACAATATCATTATGCGTAGCGTGCGACACCGACGTGAATGTGACCGTCTCCTTCGGCGGGACGCGCAGCTGGACGATCAGCTCGGCTGACTTCAAGCTCACGCAGCTCTCGCGCTCGACGTGCCTCGGCGCGTTCTTCGAGCTCTCCACGGGGAGCTCCGCGCCGGCGTGGATCGTCGGCGACACCTTCCTTGTGCGTTTATTCCCCTCCTCAATATATATACTATGGACTTACGCCGACAATCCCCCCCCGTAGAAAAATGTCTACTCAGTCTTCCGCTACAACCCGCTCTCCGTCGGCTTCGCCGAGCTCTCCGCGACCGCGCGCGGGCTCAACAGCGCAGACACGCCCGTGCCGTCTGCGACGATCGGGTCCGCAGCGGTGGTGTCCGCGACGGCCACCTCGAAATCGACCAGCGGCGCGGACTCAGCGCCACGTGCGCGCCGCAGCGTAGGCGCAGCAGCAACCGTGATGCTAATAGCCGCCGGAGCGGCGCTCGCGGGCGGCTGGCTGTAGGTCCTATGTAGGATCATCACGACCCTACGACTTGGCGATTCGGGATTAGACGACACGGACATACGCTATGGACATTTTTTTTTCGTTTCAAATAATGTTTATGGGCAGTTTCGCTTTTTGCTTGGGGGGTTGTGGTGGCCTAATGCCCCGCCTCTGCTAATTTCTTAGAATAGCCTAGCATTTTGGCCCGTGCTGCGCTACCGCACGGGTAATCCTCTTATTCTCCTAGGAAACATATTCGTGATCTGCGCTACTTACATATTACAAAGGTTAATCTGCTGTGTATTTTAAAATAAATAATGTAAAAGTTTTTGAAGAGTCTTTGGGTATGTTTTGGGGCCCTTGGGGAGAAAGATGCATAAAATAGGAAATAAAACAAGTTATGTAAAGGATGAAGGTTACTTTGAATTAGGCAAACAAAATCATACCTGTTGCAGGGCCCACATTATATTTAAAATATTTCTCGATTATTTTTCGATGTACGAGTCGTCCGATGGGAATCCAGACAAGTTCTACGCGGGTCGCGAGCTTCCAGCAAAAACATAGATTCGAAACCCGTGGATGTACTTTGATGCGCTTTCAAAGCCTGCGCTTCGCAGGCAGTCAAACGCACGTTGTCAGGCTGTCAAAAGTATAGGCGCCCGTACGTCATATCTTCCAGGTGGGAAACGCGCATATAAGTAATCTAGTCTATGTAAGTTACAGCGCGTCAGTGTCTTATTGTGTCTATAACTTCAATTACACCGCAGGCCCTGGATTAGACGCGGAAACGAACTCGGAGAACTCCTCGACAAGGCGCGCGCCGCCGTCCACCCCGTTAAACAGGCGCTCCAGCGCTCCCTTGTCCATGTAGACGTGGTCTTCCCAGTCAAAACCAGGCACGACCACTTCCGTGATCAGGCAATGCGTGCTCTCCTCATCGGCGCTCGCCGCCACCACCGCGAGATCGGCGGCGAGGAGGGACGAGCGCTTCCATATCCCCGTGCCGACGACGAGCAGGCGCGTCTCGCCTGCACTCACGTCCGTGCCCATGACGCGTCGCTCGACCGTCGGCGGGCTCCCCGGCGTGATGAGCGTGTACTCCGCGCGGCCATGGTGCAGAACGTGATATGTCTGGCATGTGTGTAAGATGGCATGAGCGCACGGTCCCCAAGCACGCGCGCGGCTCACACACCACAGACTTGTTCATGTGAAACAGGCCTACCGGACGGTCGCGCGTCAGGAGGTAGTAAATCGACGTCGCGAGCAGGCGCTCCTTGTTTCCTTCTGTGGCGCGAAGTCAAGGTCAACACTAAGTGAGAGCTTGGGCAACACCTGAACTACGCACCTGAGAACGGCGAAGCGACTCTCTCTTCCTGGCTGTTGGTCAGAGTATAATAACCTATAAAATTTAAATGCAGCATCCAGTAAGCGCGGATCAGCTAGGTCAATGAATATGTCCTGACCGCCCTCTGGATGTTCCTCGAGGTTGAGCTCTTTTATCAAGGACGCGGTGGAGGCTACGCTGGGCATCATTGGGTGGATAAAGAGGAAAAGGAGTGGATTAAGAGAAAAAGGCGGCCAACTTGAAGCTTATCAATGCATACCCCTGGAGGCTGCGAGCCCCATTTATATATATTCTCTGCGACGTGATACATACTTACCCCCGGCGCTCCGTAAACAACGCAATGTCTACAGACAAGCACTTAAGATAATGTAATTAACCCCACCTGCCAAGTTTAATGGACAAGCATAGTCCTACCGTTACACACATCTCCTCTAACATGAACCCATTTTACACAAATATAGTAATACATGGAACCCTCCTTCTGCCTACTAGGTAATGCTTTAGCTTGAGACGTCAAATTATGAATAGTTGAGATGTGAGTAGTGAAAGAATGGCGAGCGAGTATCCTCTATTTAGCATAACGTCAGATGGCATCCTCCTGGCCCGTGGGGCACATGAAGACCCAGCAGCGGCGCATACTATGCCTTAAGCGGCAGCCGCGACCTCCACAGCTGCACCTTCCTTGTTCACGCCCTCCCCCCCAGATCTGTCATACCACAGCCTGCCCTCCGTCGTCGGCGCGATGTATCCCGCGCGTATGGTGAAGTCGCCGAAGCGCTCACCGTCTAGGCGCTCGAGTGCGTAGCGTTTGATCATTGGGCGCAGGATTGCGAGAATCTCTGGCTCCGTCACGGATTCTTCAGAGAATACAGATAAGAAAGCGTACAGAGCGACAGGAGCGAAATGCATACCGCGGTAGATTTTATTCAGGCGCTGACCGTAGTAACCACCGCCGAGGAGCATGGCGTAGTTTCCAGGCGCCTTGCCGACGAAAGCGATCTCTGTAACTAATGTTGGGAACCAACTTGCGTACGATAATATTGTAGACGCACCGGCAACATAAGGGCGAGCGCAGCCATTGGGGCACCCTGTCATGCGCATCACGATGGAGTCATGGCGAAGACCATTCTCCTCGCAGATCTTTTCGACCTTGTCAACAAGGAGTGGTAGATACTAAAAACATATCATAATCAGCAAGAGTCCTTTCCAAAACCAGATGCGCCAGAAAACGTACCCGCTCAGACTCAGCCATCGCCAGCCCGCACGTAGGGAAAGCAACACACGCCGAGCTTGACAGACGCAGCCCCGAGAACTCAAGATTGTCAAGCTTGTGCTTACGCAGCAGCGCCTTGATCTGGTCGAGGTCCTCGTCGGCGACGTCCGAGACGAGCAGGTGCTGGTTCGCCGTGAGGCGGAAGGTGCCCTTGTGGACCTGCGCGATCTCGCGCAGCCCGGTCTTGAAGTCCTTGCCCGGCTCGTCCGCAATCCGGCCGTTCTCGATGAACGCCGTGAAGTGATGCTTACCGTCCGAGCCGGTGTGCCAGCCGAAGTCGTCGACATTGCGGTCAAATGCGTATGCGCGAGCGGGGCTGAGAGGGTAGCCAAGAAGCTTCTCGACTTCGGCTTTGTAAACGTCAAGGCCCATGCGGTCCACAGTATATTTGAGGCGCGCGTTCTGAAAAAAGATTAGTCCAACGCCGTATATAATATGGCATTTCATAGTCATTCACCTTACGACTGCATAGATAAGAAAGTTAGAAACAAAACAAATGATTGAAATACCAGCACGTACTCAGCGCGATTCCCGTTGTCTCTTTGCACAAGCATGACCTTCTCCGCAACAAATCTGCCCTGTTCAGGCGTGCAGAAACCAATAATGCTTCCAACACGAGGGTAAGTCTTCTTGTTTCCATGCGTCACACCCATGCCACCGCCGATGCTGACGTTGAAGCCCTGCAGCTCGCCATCCTCGCCGACAACGGCAATGAAACCGAGATCATTGGCGAACACGTCGACGTCGTTTGTGGGTGGTACGGCAACAGCGACTTTGAACTGTCATTATACACGCAGTCAGAGACTAGTGAGAGGGCAGAAAAACGCAAATGACTAACCTTTCTGGGCAAATAGAATTCACCGTAGAGAGGCTCAAAGTCTTTGACCGCATCACCAGCAACAAGCTTCTTGTCTAGCCAGATCTCATGGTATGCGCTCGTACGAGGAATGAGGTGCTCGCTGACTTCCTTCGAGAATTCATACACCTGCTCGTGTAGCTTCGACATCGTAGGAATCGACGAACAAATGACATTCCTATGGAAAAACTGTCAGCATTCCTATGTACGTATACAAAAAAGGGTCTACGGACCTGTTCACATCGCCGCACGCAGCGAGCGTGTCGAGCAACGCGCGGTTGATATCCTGGATGGCGGGCTTCAGGTGGCGCTTGATGACGCCGTGGAACTGGAACGTCTGGCGCGTCGTGATCTTGAACGTCCCGCTTCCGTGCTCGTCCGCGATGCGGTCCATGTCCAGCCACTGGCTCGGCGTGCACACGCCGCCGGGCATGCGCACGCGGATCATGAAGCTGAACGCGGGCTCGACGCCCTGCGCCTCGCGCTCCTCGCGGATGTCACGGTCGTCCTGCTGGTAGATCCCGTGGAACTTCGTCAGCTGCCCGTCGCTCGGCGCGAGCGCGCCCGTGCTGAAGTCCGTGAGGCCCTCCGCGATCGTCCCGCGCAGGAAGCCTGACGCCGCTTTGATGTGCTCGTTCGTGATCGGCTCCGGTTCCGCCTCCGTCACCTCGACGGCGTCGACGCCAAGTGCCTTCCACACGAGCGCCTCCCAAACGCGGTAGCCCGTCTCCGCGCCGTCCGCATCCTGGTCGTCGCCGAGCCCGAGATCCACGATGCGCTCTCCGCCGATCTTCTCCAGGCGCGCGTCGAGGTCCTTACCAGGCTTGTTGTAGTAGTGCGCGTCCTCCACGCGCGGCCAGTAGTGGCTGTCGCCCATCGCAAACACGGAGTAGCGTAGCTTGCTCAGGAGCTGGTCACCGCGGGTGGCGGCGGCGTTCAAAGACTTGAAGAATGTGCGTCCATTCTGTGGCGGCTCGCCCTGTCCCGCGGTGGAGGTCACGAAAATGACGTGCTCCTCTTGTGCGAGGGTCTCGAGCGTGTACGAATCGAGAGTGGAAATAGTGGTGGACAGACCCCTGAGCTTAGCGCGGTTGTCGAGCCTCTTGGCCTTCTTCTCAGCGGCACCGCCGTCGGATGCGTAGAGGATAAGCAGAGGCGGTGCATCGAGCGCCGAGAGGAGGGTGTTGTAGGAATCCTGCGCGCGTTTCTTGCGTGCCTCCTTGACAGTCTCGCCGAGACTGCTGACGAGGTCCGCGGCCATCTGGGGCGTCGAACGCACGAGCTGCGACAGATGGTTCTGGCGATCGAGGAACTGCTTGAGGTCGTTCTTGACCGCGTCGGAGTCGAGCGAGAAGGGCTCATTTCCAGCTTTCTCTTTGCTCGGATCCCAGCGGTACAGCGGCCAGTAGCCAGAGTCAACAGCAAGTTTAGTTTCCTTGAGGATGTCGAGGGCCGACGCGTTCTCGTTCTGGTAGGGCAGATAGGCGAGGACAACACTAGGGCCGTTGAAGCGGTCAGCCTCGGTGATAGCCTGTAGAACCTGTGCGTATGACGAGAATACGGCGACGCTGGCCACGAACACGTCCCCGTGGTTCATCGCGTAGAGACCGACATCGTGCTTGCGGCGGTGTGGGTCGACGTTGTTCCGCGAAGAGTAAGGGAGCGTGTCGAGAATGAGAATGTTGACGTTCAATCGCGACGCGATGGCGTGATGCAAGCCTGAGGACCCAAGATCGTACGACCAAGCATCGGAACCAATGATCCATCTCGAACGAGTTTGGAAGAATTCGCGCAAGACCAAAATGCGATTGACGGCTGGGTGGTCTACGGAGGTCGATTGAAGGTTTTCGACAATAGCCTTGCCTAGAACGCCGCTCTTGACATCATCGTCCTTCGCAAGGACCCATTTGCTCAATAACGAATGAAGGTCCGCGTCGAGATCGGCATCTTGCAACAGAGCTTGTATGCTGTCGATCAGTTCCGAGCGGGAATCTAATTGGCCCCTGACACGGCCTAGAGCGTATTCAGGTGTGGTGGCAATTTCTCCCTGCGACGCTACAAGGTGCGGGGAATTCTCGATTTCCAGTCTGTCGTTGAAAAGATGGGCGAGGATTTTGGTGTAAGCGGCTTCGTGTTTGGGCACATGAGGTAGGCTATCCGCTGCAGAAGGGGATGCTTTAACTTCACCAAGGAGAAGACGCGCTGTAGGAACCAGCTCGGACTTATGAATGAGGTCTAAGATGTCAGCCGCTTGAATCTTGCTCGAATCGCCCAAAATTCCACTTTGGATGAGGATGTCTTGTTCCGAGCTGCGTTGTTGCAGTGCGCTAACAACGTCCAGGTATATCGGCGTCCATCGGCTGTGCCATCGGTAGATTTGTTCGAGGACAAGTATACGGATGGCGGACGAAGGGATGGCATGCAGGAGACGAGAGTAGGGAAGAGGGTTTGCCAGGGCCAGGGAGACGAATGCAACTCCTTCAACATCTGATGGCAAGGTCGCCTTTCCAAAAGTAATGATGACGGTGTGGGGATCGGAAGATCCCTGCACTACTAGAGGACGCAATGGGCGCCTAACGAGTGCTAATGTATCCAAAGCAGCAGCCTCATAGGAATGGAAGAGGTCTACAGCGCCCTGGTCATCTTCGGAGTGTGAATGTCCGTTGGAAATGCCGTTGCTGTGCCCGTTTGCGCCGTTCAATCCATTGGTGCCGTTCGTTGTTCCGTTCAGTCCATTCGTCCCATTAACATGAGCCACTGCGTGTCCGTTCGGTGATCTTGGGCGCTTGGCGGATAAAAGGAAAGGGAGAATTTTATCTTCCGGAATCTCATCCACAGATTGTTCATGTGTTTCTGCATAGAATGCATGCACAACTGCCTTCCGTTCCTGCCTTGCTAATCTTGCCGCTAATAGCGCGTTATCGTGGGCCTGCTGACTGGTCGTGGAAAGCAAGAAGAACGGAACGGCGGCCCGGAGCAGCAGAACATCGGTCAGGTCGTCTTGAACCGCCAGATGAAGAACAACAGGCAGAGAAGATATCTCACTGAGATGCAGGACCAGCCGTGTTAACCCCTGCGAGCCGGCGAGTGCGGTAAACGAGGTAAGGCTGGTAGTGTTCCGGATAATAGTCGACCCAGAGTCGGCACCAAATGGTGAGGAGATGATCCTGGCCTTGTGCGTAGATGTTCGTGATAGATCGTTGTACTTTTGTGAAAACGCGGAGGTAGAAGGTGGGGAAGAAAGCGAATCTACGACAACGTCTGAGGTCAGGTAGGCGACGCGGGCCACCGCCGACACGGTTGGATTAGGGACCATATCTAGCTGGAAAACACAGCCAGTCAGCGAGGAAAAAGAGAAAATGCCTTGGGGACTCACAAAAGATGGTGGTTGAGAAGAAATTTGAACGGCGCCGACACAGACACGCCGCGGTGAGATTCATTCCGAATTCGCGATGAGCAAGTTATTTGTCCGAAGCACATCATCCCTTTGCAAGTGTTTGTTGCCTATTTAATCTTATCAGATAATTCAGCACAGCACGTGATGTTGCCCGAACCAATGATCGCTTCGAGGTTTCCAACTCGTCCCTTGGGCCTTGACTTGCTCCCAGATTCCCAGAACCTCGCCCTTCAATTTGTTTTACTTTTCGTTAGCTGCAAGTTAGCTGGTTCTAGTGATCTGGATGATATAAATCAGTAAAGCAATCCAAAAAGTTCTCATAAACTCTAACTGGAGTAAGAATACTCACGCCAGCGGCCACCAGGGAGTCATCTCATGCAGTCTTCGCGAGACGAAATTTTAGGGAATTTTTTGGATCAGTAGAAGACAACGCGAAGCTATTTTGACGACTATCGACTACCACTGAACCGCCACCACTCAACTCAATATTCTCGAATACACGTCTATTTACATGCCCGTCCGAGGCCAAGTCACGCGTCGTTTTTAACAGAGCTTGGTTTACAACACCTATGTGACCTATCGGACTGGTGGCAACTCCTAGAAACGTTTACTGACCAAACGCAAGCACTTCCTGTCAACGTTCATTCACTTTTCCTGCTCCGTTTGGAATCTGGATTATGTGGCTTCTGAAATTGGCACAAATTCTAGCAAGGCTATTCCAGGCCGTATATTCCTACCCCAAAATTATTCATCACTAATTGGTATCGCAGAAGAACACTACCTAAGCACGATGCGAATCACGACAGTGTCTTCTGACATTTTCTGTAGAGGTAACATATTTTACTAAATTTTCTACCAGTTTGGAGTAGCCTGAACCTGGAAGCAATCGCTAATCATGATGGCATTTGACTGACTACATACCCCACGGCGCTTTGCACCCGCAAACGCAGTTTCAAAATACCCCGGCCTGTGATATAACCATCGAGTCAATTTGCTTGATCTTCGCCAGTGATTTCTGGATTCGGTGTATGCCCACTGCCCGCTCCTAATACTTTTGAGGTATGCCACGATTGCATTCATTCCTGTTACATATAATGACATCACTACAGTGAAATTGTTGATCAGGCTTCTTTTCAGCAATATTCATATGAAAGAGTAGTTTTGGCCCTTCGTAGCCCCCAACTTGTGTCGAAATGGTACTGACCTTTATTCGTAGGTTGCAGCCTTACCACGTATCGGCGGTCTCTGATAAAATTTGCGATACCGGGTCTTACCGAACACAGCGGCATAGGCCTCCCAAGCAGAAGTATAATTTTTCCAGATAAGATGCGCAATCATCGACACCACCCGTGATTTTCCGTGACTGAAAAAAGATGCCTCGCAGGTTATTTTGACTTCCCCACTCCTTACCACCGAAATCACCGTTTCGCCCGATTGCCGAAATCGAGAGCATGCATCTGATCTCTCCGCTCTGTACCAGCACTGTCCTGCTGGCCGTACAGATGTCCTAAGATGCTCTTCTTCACTGATGCTTGACCTGTGCATCTACTTATTTTTCTGTTTAGAAATCAGCTCTTTCAGCTCCCTCGTCTCGGAAGACGTTCCCGGGAAGCCCAACGCTTGGGTTGGCTCCGGCGAAAGCTCGCTTCCAGACAAGTAGGGTTACTGTCCATTGCGATCACAAAAGACACTGATTCGAAGTCCAGAAAAAATGCGGGGTTTGTCCCTTCGAGGCCCTCACATCGATGATCGGAGAATCCAGCAGCGTTGCGACATGTTGCAAGCGCTTGAGCTGGCGCCGGTTAGTCTCCTAAACCAACCGTTGTTGCGTTATGGGCTTTGCGTCGGTAAAAGCTCGCCTGTAAGAAAGAAACCCGAACGATGCCTATCGCGACCAAATCGCGAGCACTGAAGCCAAGATATACATAGCCATAGGTAAAGCCCTCCCACCCTCTGCAGCCGTACTCGCGCTTACTTTGTGCCCATGATGGCCATCGTGCATATATGGCTCTGCTACGCAGCCCCAGTTATATATAAAAGTACTCGGATAGCCTCGTAATAATTGAAGGTCTTTCGATTTTTAGATCTTCTAATTTACTCACCCCGGTGCAAATATTGCAACGTTCACCGAGCCCAACCTCGTCCCAGTCGTTAATTTCTATTGCAGGATGATTATTGTTCGGTCAGTTTCCCTTTCGGACAAGATCTAATAGAGTACTATGTCAGACGCGTCGTTAACATATCAATGCACCCTCAACGTCATGCTGATCAGCCCTCAACTTAACCCTCAGCGCGAATCCGCACTGCTGCACTATTTTTGCGCCGTTGGCAGCGCTTGAGCTCAGCCTCTGTTTTCAACATCGTCGTACCCCGGGGCTCCGTTCCGCGGGCGTTCCTGCAAATCATTGCTATTATAAGCCAATGCATACAGTTATGTACTGTGATTATTGCGCGCCCCTCGATTATGCCTCGAGTATTCTCCGACAATCAATAAGCCCTCAATATCTTGGTCGGTACGGCTCTGGTGCTGCCCGTCAAGCCTTCTCTATCCTGATCCGTCTCCGTTCGGAGTAACCTAGAAGTTATGCTTTCAGGTGCCGCGCTGCCCCCTCTTTACTCTGGGCTTCGTAATCCCCGACCTCATGCCCTCAGTGGCGCGATGGCCGAAAAGGCCTGGACCGCAGATGCAAGGTCGCGCTTGGATTACTCATTCACAGAACGACGATGCGTGCCCAAGTGCAAGGTGCGCCCCGAGGATTTGTCGCTGCAAATCCAATCTCCCGGCGTCCGTGAGCAATCTGAGAGTACTTAGTCCGTGGGCTAATTTAAAATGAGTCTATCACACTATCTTCTGATGCTCTAACATATAATATAAAGCCTGGACATGTGGGGTACTTTGACATATTTAGTGGAAATATCCGTGGGTACGGAAGGAGCGGCGATCATCTAAAAGAGAAAAAGTAGTAGAATGGGTCAAAGTTGAAGGTCGAAGCCAAGACTTGATGTACTGCTCGTGCTCATGATCCGGCCCAGGGCGTATTCTTGTTATCATCCTGTGCAGTGGGCTGCAACAGTGCGATTGTGCGGATTCTCAAAGGAATATCAAGGAATATCACAAGAAAGATTCCGAAACAGGTGCGGATAATCATATGTACACTGTTGACGACGTAGAAAAACGGTAGCAAACAGTGGATTGAGCTAATCCAGGGGATATATAGGAATGGGTATGGACTGGGTATGAGTTACACGGATGCCACTGGTACAATGCGATACATATTACACATACTGCGATGAAAACGTGCTACAATCTGACGACGGGACTTTTGGACGAGATACTTTTTCGATGGGGTGTTCAGTGGTAAATAAGAGAAGCATATGAAAGTGAACGGAAATAGATGGTCCAGTGCTCGCGGGAGCAGACGACAAACATCGGGGATGATGACTCCTGGAGCACTTTGCAGACGCGTGGGCGGCTATGAGCGGCCATGGAATGGCCCCGGTCGTGCTGATATAGCATCTGGTAGTAGCCGGAGGATTGGGAAATCAAGTGGATCTACTCGATTTCGGTGCATATGTCGGTGAGTGCGTTGACTGCACGGTGCGGTTGGGGTAACTTGCGTACGGTGCCCCGTACGGGTATGCCGTAGACTGCAGTTGGCTCGTGTATGCGCCTTCGCGATTGGCGGAGCAGTTGGTAAATGGGTGTACGGCAAAAGGGTCGAATTTCGCCAGGGAAGGCGAGGAGGTGGGCGACGAGCTTGGTGATGAGCTCGGCGACGAGGAGTCTGACGATGAGGAAGGCATTTGAGCAACGGTGATAGTGAGTGAAGACAAAGTGGCTCGAGTTGCGTTAGGTAGGTGCGCAAGAATACCGACGGATGGAGACTTTGGAGAACCCTTTATATAGGTTTGGATGCTGCCATTCTCGTCCGATCTGGTTTGCAAATCGCGATGCTAGCCAAACGCTAGCAATCGGCCATTACTTGTTATCCTGCGCGTGGTCAACCTAACCTACGGGCTTAGCTATCGGGCCGAATAACATCCATAAGCTTCTGGCATATTGGCAGGATGCTTGAACGGCCAGGAAAATGTCGAAATGGCCGCAGTAATTAATCTTGGCTAGCTCGATATTACTGGCCGAGTTCGGTGGTGATAGAACAGGCGGCTAAAATAACACAGCTCATCAGAAAAACCAGGACAAGGGTCAGCTGAGGTAAATGGGTTGCACGAGTTGCACGCAGACTGAAAAGACGAGCACCGTGGCGACCCCATGGGGTATTTTCCCCAGGATTTGGCCTGTTTTCTCTGCGTGCCTGTGATTGCAATACGTTATCCAAAAGTTATCCACATTTTCAACACACTGCTTTCACAACAAAAGATGTGCGTATGCAGGAGTGAAACAGACTTTAAAGAGTGCTAGGTGCGAGTTGAGCTAGTCTTGGAGGCGCAAATGCCACAGCACAAGCACGTTGCTCACTGCTCAGTTATCAAAACTTGTTGGCTGATCTGGAGGCTTCTGCAGGCGAGTTGACTGATCACATCCGGGAAGCGGGACCGCATTTGATTCGGGAGTAATGGTGGTGTCGACCAAAGCAACAACGAGAATCCACGGCTGCATATGTTTGGATGTTATGGTTGGGAAGAAATGAAAAGTACGAAATCGTAGGTGAAGTCTAGTCACGCGATGCCCTCGATTCGGCCTAATACTTGGAGAAAATCCGGACCGCGTAGGATCTACCGCAGTGCCGCGGCGTGGCCTTGCAGCGAACGACACGTATGAATACTCCCTCCTTATTGTCAATTAGATGCAGGGAGACGCTTAGAGGCCAAGTTCCGGTCTGCAAGCAGTTTACATATTTTCTATCAGAAAGGAAGAGTCACGGCGAGATTAAAACATCTACAGCAAGTGCTATTGACGTTTGGTTGATATATTACCGGCCCCCAGTTTGCCTCCAGGTGTCTGAGGTGATTGATTCCCTCGGTGGCATATCTCGGAGCAATCCCACACATGAGGAAAGCTGTATTTGCAGGAATTTGTTTACATGGAGCAACATGGGAGTAAAAGGACGTCCATTCCTCCGTCATGGAGTCGGAGTGGGCTATAACAGTGGCAATGTCTCTATTCGAGAAGATGCCCAATACAGTAGAGGATTACTCGAGGGCTCTCAATAGCTTGCAAGGTGTCTATATGCATATCTCTGAGAATATCAGATTCATTGGACCATACTTATCTGCGAGATTAGACGCACGATGCACAGCAAGCGTCGACCGTGACTTTATCGCACATAAACGTGTCGATACGTGCGGAAAGTGCGCCTAGAGAAGCATCTTGTGCAATTGCCGTTCATGACAGGGGTTTGGGTATTCATAGTTGTTCTGTGAGTTTCGATAGATTAGCTAGTGGCCGCCGCTCTAAAAGGTTATATCAAACCAGAAAGACGGACCCAGATGCCGCAAATATTGACGTCGCCCAAACCTGTGCGAGACGATCAGGCAGAGGCGGACCTCTTTTATGGCCGTGTCCGAGGAAAACGTGGTAATCGACGGGCGTCAAAGCGAATATGTTCGATCGTGTTTGTACAGGGTCGCAAAGATCAAACGCAGCAAACGCATTGCGCGCTTCCCCTAAACACGCGTTTTGCATGATGCGCGGGTCTTGAAACGTCGTTGTTTTTCACCACGAATCATGTTTGCAACGAGGGCGCGGCTTCCCATGAAGGTTGAGTTCGAAGGTTTTCCGTAATTAGATTTCGTGGGACATGTCGGTCTTCAAGTTGGCCAAGAACGCGACTCGTTTTCCACCACCACGGTGGGTCTGACAAGCGGCGAAATATGCTGCGGACCGACCAAATCTGAGGGATGCCTGACGTTCCAAGGTATGCCATGAGGCCCCCAAGTGTCAAAGTGCCCACCGGGTCGGTAAAAGAGGCGGTATTTGGGAGACGTATGTCATCGCACACAGGAGGATCCGGACCAAGTGTGACCAGGTAGCTTTGTGTGGTAGAAATGCGACGTGGCGCCACCATGTTACGATAAAACTGACATTTTTAGGCAGCGGGTTTTCGAGCGGACCTCCGTGTCCCTTCTTCATGGAAGACTTGGGGAAATATGACGAGTTGACAATGTGTCAACCTTGAATCTGCGCCGAGAAAAGAAAGCAGTAAGATAGAGGACGAGATTAAGTCTGAGTCAATCATCAACGGCCGTAAGCAATGCTGAAATCCGAATGAGTAATGCTTCGGGGAGGAACATGAGTGAATTATACCATAGCCGGTCGACTTTGAGGAAGCTGCGGTCTGCCCAAGTCAGGTTATATGAAGCTCCCCAAGAAAAATGTCGGTAATAACAGATTCGACATTGAAAGCTGTAAAGTGGGAGAAACGATGATGGAAGTTGGATGGAAGGTTGGTTGCAGTTAGTGTTGGCGGCACAGCCACTGGAACTGGAGTTGATTTATTCAGCCACATTGGTTTGATCGTTAGCAAATTATCTTGATTTTTCTAGTGCATTTCCGTCATGCCGGAAAATGTTGCTGCTGGACAGTGCACCTAAGCCCCTTCATGTGCGTGTGCTAAGTTTGAGGGAAAAAACATAATTCAAATAACACAAAGGTAAATTACAGAAAATCCAGGTGAGCTTTGCCTCCGCACAGTAGCGGAGAAAGCCTTGGGGTATGCAAAAATCAACGTCGCAAATCATCCACGTAGTACTATTAGTATCACAAACCACCTGCGCTCAGCGCTCACCGCCCCGCGACGATCCGCGCAGGGTCCGTGTCCGCCGCGCCGTTCGCCTGCGCGCTGCCTGCAAGCGCGGCGACCGTCTTCTGCATGTCCGTCCATTCAGACTCGCGCGGCAGCGCCATGTCTCCGATGTCGTAGATGTACAGCCGTCCATCGCTCCCGCCGAGCGCCGCGCGCCTCCCGTCCTTGCGGTCCCACTGCAGTTTGTTCAGAGCGCGCCCCGTGCCCACGACCGTCGACGCCACGGGGACCTACGTAAAAATCATTCAGTCAGTTAGGGACACGTAATACGGGATGATGATGGCGTGGAAGGAGAAGGAGACCCGCAGCGCACCTCCGTGTCCGCATTCAAATTCCACAAATCGAACCGCCCGGACCCATCGACCGCGCCAAACGACGCAGGATGTGCAGGGTGCCATTTGACGTCGTACACATAGTCGTCCGCCTCGTCGAACGAATACAGTGGTGCGACTGCGTGCGGCTGTGCCGACGGCTTCGCGAGGCTGCGCGCGCGCCACAGCTTGACCGTCCAGTCGACCGAGCTCGTGAGGAACAAGTCCGAAAAATCAACGGGCCCAACGAGCGGGTGGAAATGCAGCCCCATGACCGGCCCCGCGTGGCCGCGGTAAACGTCGTATTGGTTGAGCCCCGCCTTGGCGCCCGCGCGGTCGTACCGGTTCGCCTGGTAGACGTTGCCCTCCTCTGTGCCAACCCAGAAGGCCGTCGTTTCGTTGTCGGGGAAGTCAAGGGCGGTAGTGGCAACTTCACCCGTCTTATTATGACCGGCGTGTACCAGTTCGAGTGTTTCCTACCGACAGATATATGTTGTAAATTATTGGGGAGTATATATGAGGATAAAGACAAACCTGGGGCTGAGCGAGCATATCCACCAGCCAACTGCAAACTGTGCCATCCGTGCTGCTAGTTATCAGATTGTGTGCATTTTGCGTGCCCACCATTTGCATGGCGTAGACCGGGTGTGTATGTCCAGCAGCAGATAGTGGCGTCTTAAGGACAGGTAAATGCTTCGACCGTGTGTCCCAGAGCAGAATTTGACCGGAATAAGTGCCTCCAAAAATGAGATTGGCATGGAAGGGCGAGAATGTCACGGAGAGAACATCAGACTGAGGTGGCCATTAGCATGACGGCGACAAAGATGCGATTCCAAGCTCACTTGTGAGTGAAAAATAAATTCGGGGCGTTCCAACAGGTGCAGATTCCAAACGGCAACAATACCATCAGGTTCATTTAGAGCTGCTGGATTTTTGTTATAAGATGCTACACTTAGTTCTGGATACTGGTCGTCTTTTAGCGCATATATACGGTACTGGTAAGACCGACATACTTTAGGCGACCAATCAATGTCTGTAATCGATCGATTTTTGCCATATCGTTCATCCCAGAACTCGCACACCCGTTTCACTCGTTTACCTTCCGAGTCGTCTCTTTTCGACAGTCGGTCAGATGGTTGCAATTAGCAAGGACGTGCTACTTACCCCCCAGACTCTGTGTTGAGTGTATAGTCCCGGATGTAGTCATATCCGTCATTGAGTGCCCTTTGAACAATCTTCGATGAATTCTCAACGAATTCCAAGAATTCAGGGGCTGCAATGATACTGGCCCGTTCCTCTTCAGTCAAGTCTGTGCGTAATAATCATAAGATCATGAACAAAGCGGTAACAGTATGCGACCCACCGCGAATCTCCTGCTCAATTTCCTGGTCAAGCTTGACACTTATCTCCTCCAGCTCCTTGTCACGAGCTATTCGTTCGATCTCTACGTCCCTTTCACGGGCGATCCGCTGGCGAAGCTCTGCTTCATAGTCCGGAGACGGCTCAGTCTCCACTGCGTTCGTCTGTACTTCCTTGTTGTAGATGACGCGCTCCTAAAACCAAGATATGAGCCTCATCCACCGCAGTACAACAAAAGTCACACTTTATGCGGCAGCTCAAACAGCTCTTGCTCAATATCAATCAAGTCCGGGAACGACCGCGGCACCATCGTGCTAGTAGGCTTTCATTAGCATCAACCGATACCTACAGCAAGATAGACAGACCTACCGCTCGATTACATGGTCGGTCGCCGAGTTGCTCGACCCAACCATCGTGCTCTGACCAACGCTCGCCCGGTCTTGTACATCGCTCTGCCTACTGACGCGCCCCGAACCAGATATCGAGAGACCGGCATGTGGGAGGTTGACGGTGTGGCCGAAGGCGGGGGTGCCGGGGACGGAGGACGAGGGCGTGAGGTCGCCGCTGTCGACGCCGCTGCGTCCGCCAACAAGAGCGTTGACGAGCTCATCGACGTCGCGTCTGTTTGTAGTCGACGACGAGCCTGCTGGGGTCTAACGCAGGCCTACAGTCAGCTGAAAGTCATGATGCGCGAATAATGTTGCGTACATCCGACGCCCTGCGCTCAGCATCTGCGCGCTGCCGGTCTGCGCGCGCCTTGCGCAACTCAGCGAGCTTCGCCCGCTTTGCGTCGATCTCCTGCCTGCGTTTGTCCATGCTCGTGGTGTGCCAATAAGTAGTTGAATAGAGTCAGATAAAGGCGCGCGTCGTTCAAATCAAGGTGTCAGTCGCGCTACGCCGGCTTATTTGCAGCTGCTTACTTTCAACGCCGCCGACGCCATCGCCATCGCCGGCGGCGGCGCGAGTCAGACTCAATAATCTTCTCCAAATCTTCTCTCATGTCGTTCATCACCCCGAACACGCGCCCGCGAGGCGGAGGCGCGACCAAAGGCGGCGGACGACGCAATGACAACAACAGGATCTATGCGCACCCACTCCCACTCCTCTTCGTCGAGCCGCCGCCGAGCCGCATCGGCTCCGTGCTAGGCCTGCTCGGTCTATCGCTCGCGCGCGTCGAGAACCCACACTGCGAAGGTGTTTTCGACCCGACGACGCGCTCTGTTTGGGTTGCAAAGCCAGAGCATTCGCTAATTTTGTGGCGCCGCGGGTTCTTCGGCAAGGGCGACCTTTCGCGGAGCGAGCCCAGCTGGCTCGCGCGCCAGACGAACCTCCGCGCGAGCGGCGGCAAGCGTGCGTCCTTCTCACAGCGTTGGAGGACATGTCCTGACATTTTAGGCGCTGCGATGCAGAGCTCACATCGGAAGAGGTCACCGCGCGCCGTCGCGCCGAGCGCCGCCAGTTCAAGCTCGACCGCGCGGCAGCGATCGCGGCCGTCGCAGAAGAGGCAGAGCAGATCTTTGCAACCGAGGGCCGCGTCATTACGCCTGCGCTCTCTGGGCCCGCCATTCCCTCCGCGGCGACTTGGCGGCCGTCCCAAAGCACGAACGCCGAGGCGGAGGTAGCGGACGATGAGGACGAAAAAGAAGACGGCCCGCTGGAGGACGAGGCGCCGCTCGTTGACATCGAGCACCTGCAACTCACGCTGCAAGAAGCATTTTTCCTACTATGGAACCTCGACTGTCTAACAGTGCTCGACCCACAGACTGTGAGCCGTTCCCCAAATATCCTGACATACATCTAAGCGCCCCGCCGCAGATGCGCGCGATGTCCCTAAAAGACATCTGGCTTGCCTTTCAATCCGCTGAACTACCTCCCCAAATTCCCGCACCACCCAATCCATTCGAGACGCTCCGATTCGACAACCCATTCCTCGTCAACTACGCAGTGTACCACCACTACCGCTCCCTCGGCTGGGTAGTGAAGAGTGGCATCAAATTCTGCGTCGACTACCTCCTCTACAAGCGCGGGCCCGTCTTCACCCATGCAGAGTATGTCTCTGTCAATTAAATCCTCTTACGACTTTTTTTTTGAAATGCGTCCAGACTGGCCCTCGTCGTCTGCCCAGTATACGAAGACCCCGCCGACAAGCAGTCCTCCCCAATCGCCCTCCAAAATGCCGAGCCGTTCACCTGGTCCTGGCTGAGCACCATCAACCGCGTCAATTCGCAAGTGCAAAAGGTGTGCCATCTATTCCAGTGTTGCATATTCCTTCCGCTGACATTTATTCAGACACTCGTCCTGGTGTACGTCACCATCCCCGCGCGCTCGCGCGTCCCGCTGGACACCCTCCGGTCGCCTGCATGTTTGGCGCACTATTCCGTCCGTGAGGTTATTGTTCGACGTTTTATCCCAGCGCGCATGCGCGATTGAGGTGTTCCTGTAATTCTTATTTTCTTATTTGGGCTGGTAAATTATGTGGGCATGAAATGAGACTATCCTCAGCCAAAATAATACAGTCGTCTACCGCTGTGCACATTTATCGTATGCACATGGGTGGGTACATTAGCTCTGCAATGATACAAGTAGGCTGAAAGTGATTTATTCCAATATACAAAAATGTATGGTATTACACTTCATCCTAAGTCCTCGCACCTCGAAGGAAGCGGCCACAGCCTGCCCACCACACCAACGGCCGGCGACGCGCTCGCCGCGTAATCCAGTATGCATACGACCTGGAGTGAAAAAAAAAACAGCACCACACCCGGGCCGGCGTCCAGGCGGTGACAGAGAAGCGGTGAAAATAAATAAAGACAAAAAGGCCGACGTCGCGCCGGCAAAAGGGAGAGGAAAACTTGTAGTATCTATATCGCACCCTTGATCGTGACCTTGCGGTACTTCTCCTCGAACGAGCGGTTGATCTCCGGGATTGCCGGGCGGCAGTCGAGCACTTTTTCTGCGTCGGGGCTATTAGGATTTGTGAACGTCGTGATCTGATGCTCTGAGAGGAATATGCGCGCATCGTCGAGGGTCTCGAAGCCCAGGTTCTTCTTCAGGGCCTCGAGGGATATTGTTCTGTAACTACAAATGCAGTGGCGGTGTCAGCTTAGATTCATTGTAAAGGCAAGGGAGGAGACGCACGCTTTGGTGATGACCATCATCGCCTTCATCCGCTCGCGATCGATGAAGTGGTCCATGATGTACGCGCCCATGAACGGAGCGTCGTTGTACAGCTCACATAGCTTAACATAGTTGCCCATCGCCTGTGCACGCTGCACTGAAAATGCATGCTGCACAGACTTGCTTGCTTTCTGTCGGGGTGTTAGTTGACCTACAAAAAGATTAAGTTCTGGAAGATAAAAAAACAGCCCGTTTAGCAGCCAGCAAAGAAAGCAAAGAGAAGAACATGCCGCTTCGATTCCGCCCGTGTAGCAACATGAGTATGCGATATGCAGTAAACTCTTCCACTTGACCGGGTATTCCCAGGTCGTACAATGACCTGAGCGTTGACTGACATTGGTTGTATTCAACCATATCATTCTGCGTGATGACAGTCAGAACGTTGCGGTGACATGAAAGAAAACCTTGACATACGCTCTCCAATGCTATCCGTGCGTGAATTTCGTATACTCGTACCGTAAACTCGTTTTTGATCCGCTGCACCTGCGAAGATAAAACCGGAAATATGTCACGAAGTAAAGATAGACCAAAGGTGCCACGCACTGTAAGATCCTGCCGCAGGCTTTTGAATTGGTTGCATATCCAGGGGTATGTAGGCTTGGGCCCCTTCTTCCAGCGCTCCTTGAGCTCTTCGAGGGTCTTTCGGAGGACTGCGTAGGGACGGATGCTCTCAGGTTTAGGCTCACTTGTCAGTCGTAGATAGTCCTTAAAGATTTCTTGTGATGTGCCAACAATGGTGTACCGATCCCAGTCAATAACGTTCTAGAGGTAGATTAGAAGGTCAACTGAATCAGAAACTCGCTCACTACTCACTGGATCGCCCTCCGGCTCGTCTGGGGTGGCAGAACTTGACCGTGTGGGGGCCAGCGACCCGTCGTAAAAGCTCGCTTTTGACGCCTGTCCGTTGCGTACATGTTTTGTTCTTTCAAGCTCATGCTCACGCTGGAACCGCTGGGCGCGCCGATGTAGCGCAGCTTGGTCATTAAAATCAGGTGTGTACGCCGTCGCAGTAGCATTCTTGAGGGCGGCCTTCTTCGCCTTCTTGCTGGTGGCCATCGGAGCCTCCAGACTGTAGCATACCTGTCAGCCAAAGTCAACATTGCCCACGATCCACACACACTCACCTTTTCCGCTTCAGGGTGTTGAACATCGGGGGCGGCTTCGGCATGAGGCTTGTCATAGCAGGAAAACTTCAGCAGACAGACAGCAAGGAGAACAAGAGACCGGCAGACGCCACCTTTTCAGCTGGACCCCGGCCCAGTCCGTCGTCCACAGCGTTTGGGCTTTAAAAGCGTCGGAAATTACCTCTTTTAATTCAGCCTGCACTTCTGATCTGTTCATATCCGTTATTTGGCCCAAGCACCTTGCGACCCATTCCCTGTGCACCCCGGTTAGGCAGCTTGATTAGACAGAGAGAAAAGAGCCTTGTACACACTTGAGCGGCGGCGGCCACGATTCAGTCGACATTGCGGGGTGAAGATATAGATAAGCTAGTGGGAAGAGATGATGTGGACTGAAGTAAGAGGATGGATTGGTGACACCACAAGCCCACAGCCCAGCCCCCGCTAGATCGCAGTTTTTATGCAAAACGGGACAGCTCGGCACATGCCACCGCCGTCCGGCCCGTTCCCCACCACCTCTTCTCCTCCCGCCTCCATTACCACCACCGATTGCCCTCCAGAATGAGCGTGTTACGCCCCTTCAAAGCGACCGACATGTTCAAGTTTAATAATATGTACGTGCGCCTCTAGTTTTATTCCCGCCTCGTTGCCCACATGTTCCACAGCAACCTCGATATCTGGACCGAGACGGTGACTATGCATGTCGTTCTCCTCGCACTCACAGCTGATATTTGTTTCTAGTACGGAATTGGGTTCTACCTCAGCTACCTATCACGCTGGCCCGACCTGTGCTGCGTCCAGGAGGCACCAAGTGGGCGCATGATGGGCTACGGTGCGCCATCCCAGAACCGCGCGTGCTATGCTAATCGCAACACCAGTCCTGGGCAAGGCTGAGGGCGCAGGAACAGAGTGGCACGGGCACGTCACCGCTATCACCGTCGCACCCGAGTACCGCCGCCTCTCGCTCGCCCGCAAGATGATGGGCCTGCTCGAGATGGTATCCGAGGAAGCGTACAAGGGCTTCTTTGTCGACCTCTACGTGCGCTGCGCGAACGTCGTCGCGATCGATATGTACGAGAAGCTCGGGTATAGCGTCTACCGCCGTGTGCGTGAGTACTACGGCTCGCTTGGCATAGGGAAGGGCGGCAAGGACGAAGAGGACGCGTTCGGTCAGCGATCTACCTCTCCTTTCTGTTGCCTTTAACTCATAAATAATCTAGACATGCGTAAGCCCCTCCCGCGCGACACAGCCCGCAGATCCGTGCGGCCAAACGGACGTGATATCGTCGTCAGCCGGCAAGACGTCTCATAGGCACCCTATGTAATTCCAAAAGTAGCGTGCGATATAGACTAATACATACCTCAACATCGTAGTATGTTCACCCCACAGTGTACATGGCTCAAACGACTCGCTATAGCGCCATGTTGGGAGCCCGTGGAGGCCTTCTATGGGCCACATGTGTCCCCCGATATGCATGAGCACCGCTTCGCCTTAGAAGGAGCCTTCCAAACGAGCTGCCAACTGCGAGACACTGAACAGCGAAAAAATGCATGAGCACCATAGAAGACCTGCGCAGCGTTACCATGCTACTTCTACTTCTACCATTACTGTTCTCCGCTAGCTCCTGGATTTGTTATTCTGCACATAATATTCCCGTGTCTTCACGTCATCGCACTCGCGCATAATCTAGAAAATCAGATTACCCCGATGCGGGTCTACCGTATACTACTCTATATATATGCTTTGAATTGTGTTATGTATCTTGTCTCTTACTAGAGTGAAGTGCCGCCGAACGGCGGCCCACGCCTTGCTTGCGGAATTCAACTGGTATTTAGATGCATAGTACATGCTAGTCGTGTTGTAGTTGTGGAACTTGAATACGTAGAAATGTTTGCTTAAATTTAAATGATGATGACTGAAGCTGAAGTGTAGCTATGAGCCTATGACATTGATGGATATTATGGTTTTGAAGTCGCTGCTTCTAGGTTGCTTCACTAACTCTGAATTCCCCTAATAGAAAAAATGGGTCTGTCCCTTTAACAGATTTCTAAGTCAGACATCTTTTTGTATTCCTCATTCTCTGGTAAGGCATTGCAAGCGGTGCGTGGGTCACGGTATTATACACGAACATGGTGAGAAGAGGGGCTGAGCCTCAAGAAAGATGTCGCAAAAATTGGATTACCATTATTTGACTTGACTTGGTCGTATATAGACCTATCAGCCCATCAGCCCAGGGGTCAATATATCAACTTAAGAACCTTCCTTTTGAGCCATGCAAGGTGTGATCAGACATTGCCCACTCCCTCAGGCATTTCTGCCAGTATCCTTACCTTTACATCAATGTTGTATTATATTAGAACATATTGAAGGCATCGGGCATTTACTTTCTCATAAGTGTTGATAGATAACTGATACTACCTGACATGGTATAAATGTACTGAGTTGTGTATTTTTGTTTGTATCCTTACCTTTGAGTGAATGTTATAGTATATTCAGAGCATGTAGAAGGCATTGGGCATCTTTGGGGCATCTACTTTCTTATAGGTATTGATTGATAACTGACACCATTTAACAGTGCATAAATGGATTTGTCATGCATTTTTGTCTGTATTTTTACCTTTAAGTGAATTTGTAGCATGTTCAGCACATATAGATGACACTGGGCATTTGCTTTCTTATAAATATTAACAGATGACTGATACTATTTAGCGAGAATGATACATCTAGTCATGGCTTTTTGCCTGCATTATTACATTTGAATGAATGCCATGGCATATTAGAGTATGCAGGCAGCATTAGATATTCACTTTCTTATAAGTATTAATAATTCACTGATGTTGTCTCATTGGGCATGGTGCACTTTGTTGCTAGGTATGAATGAATGTCGTAGTTTACTGGAATATGCAGACTGTATTAGACATTGCCTTCAAATATGCATTGGTAGAGCTAAGAGGGCTGATGTTGTCTGAATCAGTTGGACCATTTATACCAAGCCATTTGGTCAGGTATATCCCCTGTGTCTTCAGATCTGAATTTTGAGCTGATGTCTGCATATATAAACAGCATGAAGCATTTCCTTCAGAAAAATGACTGGTGCCATCTAACATACTCTGTAAGGCAAATATGACCATATAAATAGGCTTAAGGGAATGCTGCAGATTATTGGAGTGCATTAAACATTATCAGATAGTCCTGTCATGTAGGTTTCAATAGCGTAGGATCATATTTCGGCCATCACTAGTGTCAAAGACCTTGGTCCCAATTTAATTATACTAATAGCTCATATACATAGCTCATACAAGCATAGATATTATGAGTAACATGACTGGCTAGTATGAATAAGTATATAAAAGTCTCTACTTGCAGATGAGGGCTATTACAATGCTGGTGTATTTGTTCGCATGCCCATTCGCATCGATTGGATAGGACCGGTGCACAGGCGCACGGAATGCTCATGCACAGAACCCTCAATTAAAACGCCGGGCTATTGTGCGTCTAGCAAGCAGTGATCGGCAGGCGGAAGCGCGGATATGGGCGATCTGCGTACCCTGGTGCATCCGCCCCGGCCCCAACCATCGTAGGACACGGCATTTGTCTTGTTGCTGCATTCAAGGACGCCAACTTCAGCACGTTGAGGCATGGATCATGCCCACCGTGCGCCAGCGCGGTGAGCACAATTTACTCTAGCTCCTTGTCGTCATATAACAAGCGCGCGGCTCACCATTGCGCCGCATCCCATGAAGCCGCCAACGCATACGTGCTCGGACTTTGCGTCGTACGTCAACGCAAGTCCAAATAACTTCGACTGCATATACCCAGGGCATCCGCCACATTCGAGAGCAGGGGTTGAGGGGCGGCTGGTGCGTGGCTCAAGCTGAGGTACCGGGGCGAAGTTGAGGTGGGTTAGGCGGCGTGAAATGCTGCCGGTTACCTGTGAGTTTGCCGCCGTGCTGGTCAGTGAGGAGCAGGAGAGGCAATGAATTTGGTGCTCACCCATGTCTGATCACCCCTCCGTCCCTTTTCCGCGTAATCCCTGTACTTCGATTGTGTGTGCTGGTATCTTATTCATATGTTCGTGGCGTCACAAATGCCGCGGAGCAGGCTCGACAGGTGTGGCAGCGTGAGTAGGTATGGACACGGGTGGTGGGTGCACACGAGATTCGACGCTCGCGCAAGGAGGAGTGACATCAGAATGCAGAAATGGGAGATAAAACGGCCCCCATACATGGCCCACATAAGCCACGAATCGAACACAGGCGGCACGGTCGTTGTTGGCTGTCAGAGAAACGGGGTGATGAGGAGCAGTGCGCACACGGGCGACAATGCTTGTGCTCGCACTGTCGCGGCTACGGAGAGCGGAGGGGTGTCAAATAGCGCCTGCGACTCGCGAGGAATACAGCCCCACCAATAATTGCACCGTGTATTTGAGTACCATGGGTTTGAGTACCTGGTTTTGGGAGTGGGCCTAAATGAAAGCTCGTGGATGTGGGCGACGCCCGCGCGTCGAGACTTGAGGGACGGCTGTGTCGCTTGTCTATGGCTTACCTTTTACGGGCGTGCTGACAAGCATGCCATCCTCAGTAATTGAACTAGCGGATAGACAACATCTGAGAGGCGAAGCACATGTCAGGGTCTTAGTCAAGGAGGCAACATAGAGAAGAGGGATGACAGTATGGTACAGTACCCACTAGGGGACAAATGCTGCAATGCTGGCTCGACCACCTGTGGTCACAGTGGGAGGAGGTGAGAAATGTCCTGCACAGAGACGACAATGTGCACCTTGCATTGGGACATATGTCAATTCAAGCAGTGTCAAACTTGAAGGTAAATTATCTAGTTATGGTTCAAGCTGTGATGGGTCAGGACTGAGGGGATGGGGGCGGATGTGAGAGGAAAATGAAGCGCACAAGATTCTCCAAGTCATTTGGTTTATAAAGGAAGGTCCAAATGTAAAAGGAGTTAGCGCCCAGGAACATGACTTGGACGCCAATGACTGTACGGGGCCGAGAGCGCTTTACGATACTGCCGCAACTGTTCTGATTCCACTCCGGCTCCTGTGATTCCGCTCCATACATAATCCCAAACATACAGCCTATAAAGCAAGTGAAAATGACAAAGGAATTTCTCAATATGGCTGACAAAAAATCCCACCGCTATATCGTACCCTTGGAATGCACCCAGCCTGTAGCCAAGCCATATCCATGGGAGGATACATGGGAAAGCATCAACAACTTTTCACCTGAGCGAGAGCTTGGCGTTAAGGAACCAGAGCCCACACAGCCTCGCCGTCGCCACCAGCGATCTTCTCAAACCCGCCACAAAAAGATCGTCGATGAGAACAAACCTCCTCCAAGCAGACAGTCCTACTGCACAACATACAATATATCCGATCTACATGGGAACAAACTTAAAGTGAGTTATAATTACTTTTTCAGCGATCTGTATTTACGAAAAACACTAGCGTGCCCGGTCTGAATCCCCCATCAAAAGTGACAGCAAGTCCGATAGAGTGGTCAAAAAGCAGCGGTTTTCGGATGACAGGGAGGAAAGCCTACTGGAAGATAAAGTTACCAGAATTGCAAATAGTCTTGATCAGATGGCTGCAGAGGCCAGGGAGGATAGACAGGAGCTCACCACTGTGCTGAAGAATTTGGTTGGTGAACTTCAGCGAAGGTTGTAGGGTTTCTTCACTATGCACTGCAGATGTAGCTATAAAAGGTCTCTGGCCTTTGGGATTCAATCTGGGACTGTTTTATTGTTAGACAAGAAAAATGAATTAACATATTGCACTTGCTTCAAATTCACCACGACGATATCAATGATAATGTTGTCCGAGTGATTATGGCATTGGCAATAGTGCCGATGCCTTCACGATTCTTAATATCCTCTTGAGGTGTTGGACCCTTGGCCCTTGGTGCGTTGCGCGTCACTCTCACCTGCCATGTTGCTACTAAACAATGCCACAACTGCTCAGCCCATGTCCTTCTCATAGCACGTGACACCACCAGCGCCTCTCGCCGCTCAATGACAACATGGCGCATCTGATGCGGACCTGTAGATTGCAGTGGACTTGTGAAAGTGGATTAGGAGGCTAGTTCGGAGGCTGGTTTGCCCAAAGGGAGGGAAGCATCAATGGATTTATTTTTCGGGAGGTACTACATATGCGAGAGCGAACAATCTACAAAGTTACAAGCACAAAAGCAGAAGAAAAAGTTTACACAGTAGTAGATGAGCCTGGATGATTCAGAGCGGTGGGAAGCAGACAGGGCACATCAATGAACAGTTGTGCCAGGACATTCACGGCCACCTTTGAATCCTTAGGAAGTGGGTGGTTATCATCTTTGGTGATCCTCACTTGCATCAAGGTCAGTGACTCTACAGAATGTGCAGCGTGGGCAGAATCATTGCCATCTATGCGAATGGAATGATTTCGGCTACTTAACATCGCCATGGTTTCTTTTGAGGCAAGAATTGTCGTCAAAGAGTTGTGTAGAGCAGCAGTATAATTTTCGGGAACTAACGATCCTTCTGCTCCCGGAGTTTCAAGCTCTGTGACTAGGCCACGTAGCAGAGTGTCCAGCACACCGTTCCTACGATTGTCATCAGCCTGTATCCGTTCTTTGGGAGCAGTTGCCGAAGGGAGCTCTTCTTTCTTGACGCCCTTGTCAAGCCTCCGACGGAAAATGTGGGAAGCATTGGTAGGTGTTAACTTTTTCAGTTTTAGGAGGGAGGCGAAAGCCTTCATCCCGTCATCTAGAAGCGCTCGTGCTTCTAAGCGGGACATTGCTTTGGAGTCCTACAATGATTGCTGTCAGCCTAGTGGTGGAGGGATATAGATAAAAATTACCTTGGAGACAAGCCAGCTTCGGACGTCTGCTACGGTCGCAGTTAGAACCTGGTTTTCATCTTCCGTCTGGGTTTGTTTGAACTCCATCAATGAGAGTCGATCAGTCAGAGTGTTGAGCTTCGTCGTCAAGTTGGCGTTAGTAGTGCTAATAGCTGCGTTAATAGCTGTTAGGGCAGCGAGTTCAGCGGCGTGATCCTTGTGTTCTTGTGCCCGGGTTATGGAGGAATCCTCGAGCTTCTTTGTGATGTTTGCGAGAAGACTGTCCAATTTGGAGTCCCGCTGCTCCTGAGCAAGAACCCGGTCACTGTCTCGCTTTTCCTGTTGTTTCCGGGTATCCGACAACTCCTGCTGAAGCTCAGTGATGCGAGCCCCATGCTTCCTCTGCTCGATCAAGAGCTCTTCCTGCAGCTCTGCCTGCTTCTCCTGAGCCTGGGCAAGCTTATCCTCGAGCTGAGCACTTTGCTTGATGTGAGTCGCCAACAGCTCCTCTTCCAATCTGTCGCGGGAGTCCTTGTACTCCTGACTGCACTCCTTCTGAGTATCAGAGAGTTTTTTCATCTCCGCCTCTAGTTGCTTCAGGAATCCTGGCTCATGAGCCTCGAGTGATGCCGAGTTGGATGAAAGCGGTGTGTCATCTCCGTGTGGATCTACCATAGGGAGAGGAGCAGACAGTTTGACCGGGAAAGTGGCCTGAGGGAAGAGGCTTGCTGACCCAGACGTACCACCAGAGGGAGGCTTTCTGATCGACTCGACGGATGAGAAAGAGGAGGACACAGACTCCGACATGTAAGTGTGATCCGACTCCTCGGAAGACTCGCCGGAGGATGGAGCATTGTCGGCGTGACCAAACATGTCGTCTAAGACACCAAGGACAGCAGCAACGCCTTTCTGGGAGGTAAAATGCTCCATGGCTAGAGCTGGTACCGACATTCAAAGTGCAGAGATTAAAGGAATACAGCTCAGACTAGCCACCTCGCTGAAATAATATCTTTACATCCCAGTTTCCAATCTGAGCTGACTGACTGTCGGCAAACCATCGATAGACCCCACTCTGTGGCCCCAGCCTAGAAGTCATAAGCCGGCCCCGACGGCATGCGAAGAATACATAGCATTGGGATTTCCTCTGATATGACTACCGCTGACTACCATGGTGGCACAGTCGTGTGTTCGGATGGAAAGCCTGCCACTGCCTTCGGCGGCTCCGTTTTCTTCTACTAACACCCAATCTATCTCAAAAAAAGCACAGATCATTTGATCTCCCTTGTCACAGTGTCCATCATATCAACAGATTGGCAGATGATGTATCTCGCAAAGACCTTTCAATCATTCTGAATTGCTCATCAAGTAGTACTATTTTTCTTAAATTCTCATAATACTGTTGTGGAGCCGAAGTCAGAGAAAACATATTAATTGTACATACAGTACGTAGATACTGAACATATACCGTTATTATCTAGAGCCAAGGTATCCATACCCCCTCGCACAATACACACCCTCCATTTCCATACGCTTCACTGGCACAGCAGTCCATACCTGGATGCAGGCGCAGCGGATCGGCCATGGGAACCAGACCGCGCCCACGCCCACGACATGTGCGTTGGGGAACAACTTCATTGCACGTCGTGGTTGGGTGGTGTCCGCGGGCACCGCGGCGGAGGAAAGCATGAAGTGAGTGCAGCATGACATGACAGGGGTGTATATATACCGTGCCAGTAAGGGAGGGACAGGAAAGTCCACCACATTTAGACAGTCCGCCTGCCCATCGCGCGGGCTTAGAGCGACGACACTACGCCTGGAAGTCAGGATTGTTCCATATCATATCAAGAAAACGGCCGCGGCAGAGTCTCTCACCACCCTCATGCCCTTCTGGGTAGGCAGGAAGTCCGCCAAGTGCTTCAATGCAGAAGACACGCACGAGTGGAGACATCGGCCAGAAACTCGGGAGCAGCCGGCCACTACAGGAGGGATTTCTGAATGCGCAGTGCTGGCGACGGCGAGGTAGTGGCGCGGCAGGCAGCTGCACCAACAGCATTCTCGTCTTCTCTGACCCTCTTGTCGATACCATCGTTGAAGCACCACCTGCTCTTCGACTTACGAAAATTGCGGGTGCCGTTACCTTCTACTGTTCAGACCACTCCGGCCCTCTCACCTCCGTTGACCCCTCTGGATATATACAGTAGTATGTAGTTTTTTGTTTTGGCAAACTTGATAGCGAATGAATGTAATATTTTTATCAACCACTTGGTGTACCTACCGAATAAATAAATACAACCGTGGATAAGCTAAAGCACTCTACAGTGCTAGGGTAGTTCTTGAATTTCTTAGCTTGCCTTGGGGCATGCCACCGCCAAAGCGCCCTGCATCTTTGGAGCTCTCGAGGCCTCTTCCTGATGCGTGTGATTTTACGGCTCCCAAAATTATTCGGCACCCACTGCAAGTCAGGAATGAGTCCGAGTCAGACTGCGAAGAGTCATTTGTATAAGCAAAGGTATATAGGCTGCCGGTGGTATGTACAATACTATTGACTCTATATACCATGTCTGATACTCTCGAATCACGCGCAGGCAGTCGAACACCTTCGGATGACGGAGATGTTGAATCGCTGTCTGTTAGTCTCACCACCAGCCCCCGTAAACTGATCAAGGTGCGCCTTGAATTTCTCGCGGTTGCTGGATGAGTCTGAATTGACCGTGATTAGGCTGTCCGGCAGCTGCAAGCTGAGAAGCACGCAGCAGAGGCACATGGCCGATCTCTCATTCGCAAACTCAAAGATGTCGAGAACGGCTTGTCAAATAGCGCCCAGCCCAAGTCCAAGCGCTCCAAAACCACTCATGGCCACAAGAAACCCACCGATGAAGAATCTGACGAGTTTAATCACACTGAGCACTTTATCATCCAGGCCGGGCACAAGTTTTGTATCACTTGTGGCCCATGGCTCCATGCCGGAGTGCTCATGTTTAGATTGAATATAGATGAGGATTATGATCCTGCTGACCGCGCTGATAGCGGGGAAAACAAGTGCCAGGCGCAGCTTCTGGAGATCTGGGATCTCCTTCGGACTAAATTTGAAATCCAGGACCTCAAACAAGCTTGGGTAGCAAAAGCAGTGCGTCCTGTTTTATCTTCGCAATATTTACTCTGCAAGCAGACCGCTAACAACGCCCACAACCAGTTTATGCATGGTGTCAATACCCAGCGATCCAATTCTGCTACCCGCATTCGGCGCCACTGTACATCCATCTTTGGCGTTGATGAATCCGCTGTTTTACAACCCGACAACCGCAGAGAGAAGTTCAGGAACCGCATTGGATGGGTTGTTGACCCGAAAGGAAATGGTTCCTACTCAAGTGTTGATGTTGAAATTCTCCACAAGAATTATTCCGGCGAGTATAACCCCTCATCTGCCTTCCTGAGCCCGATTCTTATGGGGGTGCGTGGTTTTCATTGTTTTTCATTGGGCTTTTTCGTGATCTAGATGCTGTTTTAGATTTTCATCGCTATCATCCGAGGACCGACCAGTGCAAAGGAATTCATGCTGGGTATAACATCAAACCCGAGGACAGAAACCATGGCTTCCATCCACAGTCTTCGCAACATTACTCCTGGGGCCATTGCGACAGTTGCTATTTTTGTAAGCTTTCTTTCGTTCTAAATAATTCTCACTAAGGGACCACCTTCATACCACAGGCACAATGGGCACTCTCAGCAGATATTCTTTTCCAAGCAGTGGGCTCAAGTACCGGAATTAACTACTTTGCCGACTACGAAGAGTATGTCAATTTGCTACAGACAGGTTTGCGCAGAAAAAAGAAGGCAACACTCAACATTTTCAAGGAGTGGGATCATCAGGTTTTCCCCAACACTGGTACGAGCTTGGTTGGAGGACCGCAGTCGCAGGAGAGTGCAGGAATGAAGAAGGCCATGGCCTTTCTGGATGCTGATGAGTCTGAGGGGGAGGAAATTTGATTTGATAGCTCTACGTTGTAGACCATATTTCATGCTGGCTGGGTTTGCCTACAGGTATCTGTCCTTGTTGGCCTAAATGCATTTCCTTTGTCTTGTTCAGTCCTGTATGCTTGGAGTGTGGCTGGAGTTGTAAAGATGTACCCAATGTGCCTAGATTGCTCACGTTTTCAGTGAGAAAACTTCGTTTCGCAACTCACATGTTCTCAGATAGGTAATGGCAGTATCGAGGGCCTGACAGGAGTGGTGCCGTACATGGTACGTGCTTGTCACCTAGGTAATATTTTCCACCTTCACATCGAGGGCATTGTAAATGTTGAAAGCGTAGCTAAATATTCAGTATGATTTCGTTTGAGATGCACAGCCACGGTATTGGTCAGCAGGATATCCGGCTGACCAACAGTGTCCCACGGAATCTTTCCCAGCCCTGCGCCACAATAGAGCGCGCTGGTGTAGCCGTACATAGTGCGTGCTTATTAACTAGGTAATATTTTCAACTGTCATATCGAGGGCACTGATTTAGAAGCATTTTAGTTGTTGAAGGCATGTTACTGGATGTTCAGCTACCAGCATCGGAAATACCCTTCAACACAGTTGATTTGCACCTACTCCTCATGTAGTCAATGTTACGCACTCTATGGCATATGCAGATCGCGCCATTTGTTAAGGGTAGACCAGTGCCATCATTAATTCCTCTCGGTTCTCGATCCTATCTATCACTGTCGTAGCTTCGGCTCTGAGCAAGCTCTGAGAGGTCTCTGATGCTTATCTGGCAATGGCTCATGTCCATCCCAAGTGTATCTACGTACAGGTCGCGCGAGGCTGGGCGTATCGCCGAAACAAATAAATTATAAAAATTTCTTTATAAGTTTAGGTACTGTATTATCTAGTGTTTTGAATGTTCTGGTGCCATAATTTCAACGTAATTAATTCAGCAAGGTGTTGAGGCGACCGTAGGTCGACCCTTCATTATTCATATTTGTATTTAAGTAGCATGATAGCAGACAAAGGGAAATGTCACATGGACTCATCGACATCGCATTCAGGTGCTTGGTGAGGTTCAAGTGCCAGTGTAAGTGGTCTATATCGCCGCACTTTAGATCCACAGCCACGACATTGGTCAGCAGGATATCTGGCTGACCAACTGTGTCTCACGCTCTATTTCTGTGCTTCGCACTATAATACGCCCTACTGTCTGTTTGAATAAATAATCAACGCTGTGTATCTTTTTGTAAACCCCGCATTCGTTGATTTATCCACCTGCTTTTGCAGGTACTGTACTGCTTTGGTTCATGTGCACTGTCCCAGAATTAAGCCTTCATGGCACGTCCGACTGACTTTTCTACATAAACCAACTTAGCCCTGTGAATGTCAATAAGCACTTTCTGTCATCCAGGTATATGTACTACACAGTACCACACATTTAATCGTATCGCATTTTGCAATTCCCTTCCATAACGTACACTGCAGCACAGTTATTTTAAGACATCCATTACGTCTACATTACACGCAACATAATCACTTTAGTAAATGCATGTCTTAATTTGCTATGCCACGGAAATGTCCATGCTCTTGTTACCATGGTAACCTTTGGCTGCTGCATATAAATCTGACCCTGTACCTTTTGCCGGTCTTTCTCCTTCCTCACCCACCCAATCCCCGTCATCATGGACACAGATATGAGCGATCCACCTGTGGAGAATTTGCCTGTATCCGCTCGGGTTAATTCCCTTGTCATCTCTGCCTTTCCTTGGGCTCGGCCGGAGATAGTGCATGCACCAAATCTCTCGGATATTGTTGCAACTCACAATGTCGCGAAGGTGAGTTTTTCAAGCCTAGATCGCGGTCCGTTTTATCACTCACTATTCTTGCTCCCAGGATTTTGCTAGAATGTTAGATGATTTTGATAAACAACTTTACACTTCATCGACAGAATATGACGTGCAATTGCAATCTCTGCTATATTTGCCGAGCACCGATGCCAAGGATCAGCGCGCCAATGCGACGAGGAACATTCGGACAGGCTTGTTTAATTATCTTCTCCGCCTACGAATCATCGATAGGATATTTACGCCGGCATCCGTTACGCCAAGCAATGACAACCAGGCGCCGAAAAAAATGCCTCGTCACATTCGTGCGGCTCAGATGATGACATCTTGCAGGGTGCGTACATCCTCAGTTTCTCGCATCTTTGGATACTTAATTGCCTTTATTATCACTAGCCGTACACAGCTAAAGTAAAAAATTGGGTGGACTTGGTACGAGGAGCGCAGAAAGCATTGGCAGTTCGGGTGACGGTCCCCGCCGTTAACCCAAACCAGGATCCCCAGCAACCTACTGCACCAGCTGGCGTGAAGATCATACAATCACTTGGTTCAAATACTGTTCTAACCGACCTCAAAAATATTCTTTTCAACTTGGACACCGCTGCGCTATATCTGGTCAAGATTTTGGGCGAGACTCCTTCGGCGCTGCCCCGGAAAGAATCCGAGAAAGCCAAGTATATTGACTCTGCCATCCGGTACAGGTATGTCTGTGTCAATTATCATTAACATTTGATATTAATTGATCACAGTGACGAACTTGCACAATCGGTGCATACTGATGGTACAGTCTCGGTACACACGGGGCGACATTTCCAGTTGACTGAAGAGGAACGCGAAGCCGCCCGACGGGCCCTAGGAAAGCTGACCGTCTCTGATGCAAAGTACCCACTGCAGGCGGCACTAATGATCTCCCCGTTACTTCTCCTGGATTATTCAAAGGTCGGCCTTTGGAAATTCAACACCACTGATATGCTCAAGGTAAACTTGCGTCTTGAATGTATTGTCAGTTGCCGTTGCTAATTATTATTGTTGTACAGATGGCCAAGGACTTTGGTAACTGTCCTCCCCCCGAGCTCGTTGCAGTGGAAAATATTCTCTTTGAGGGTTTAGCAAACATGGCACAAGGATTAAAGACGTCCACTGAAGTACTGGAAGATTTTGTTTCTCGTGTCTCCAACATTCCTTTGGATGGTTTGGACGCAAGTGTGACTGGTTGGCTTTCAGCAGGTAAGTTCTTTTAGTAGACAAGTGCATTCGATTATATTTGTTATGTTCATTGTTCTTTTTCCAGAGTACCATTCTGCAGAGAATACAGTCGACCTTTTGGCGTTAAATTTGGAAGCGCCAATACCTCCAGATATGCCCTGGGCCCACGACCTGTTGGCAGAAGTTAAAGGTTACAGTGTGCAAGGTGTCTTCATACCCACCCAGCCAAATTCTACCCTGCCAGTTAATAATGCGCCTGAGAATCAGCGCCCTGGCACTGAGGGCACCGGGAACGACAGAGCTGGGATGAACCAGTCCGAGAACAGCGGTGAGAACAACGTTCCCCGGATGGGTGGCACCGGGACAGAGGAGCCTGGTAATGACAGGCCTGGCGATGATGCTCCTACTGATCGTAGAGAAGAAATACCCGAACCTTCCCCTCCTTGGCCTCCATCATCTCCCCCGCCCAAAGCAAAGGGCCCCAAGCGTCCAAAGCCATCCCGCGAATCATCCCCTCTGAACCCAAAGGCTCAACCCTCTGGAAATCAAGCTTGTAAGTTGGCAGTATATGTCGTCGGCAGGTTGTCCTGACATCAAACTCAGCAGGAACTAAAGCAGCTGCTTCTAAGAGAGGCCGGAGCGTGATAAGTTTACGTGACAAAAGTGTGCCGGTTGATTGTTAGTACTCTATTGTCTGCTACTTCATGTTCAGTGTTCACACTCAATAGCCTTGGGATCCGCATTGTCTTTGGTTTCTCATCGTCGTCTATGGCGGCCAATCAACTATGCATCTCTTAATGTATGCATTCTCTGTGTGATGTGTTTATACATTTCTGAAAGACTGATCTATTACAGGAGCCCATGCCCGAACACACCCTTGTGGTATCCGACAAGCCAACGGTGACCCATCTGATTTAATCAATGTGGCCATTAACTGACAGATTGTCCTTTGTTTTCATCATTTTAGAAGTTTATCACACAGGAGGATGACGGTACTGCGTTGAAGGTATATGGGAGCTCCAATAAATTGGTGAAAATCAATCCTCGCGCACATGTACGTGGTCTTTTCTAGGCCCTTCATTCCTACTGATGACTGCTTTCACCCAGGTTGAAGCTGATATCGCAGCCTTGGGTCAACTGCTGAGTGCAGCCGAAGAGTATTACGTGGACAACTTGCCAATGCATCTGATGCCAAAAGATTCTTTGAGCGCGATCTTCCTGGTCACTAAATCAAACTTCACCTGTTACCCATCTGTGTTTATCGAAGCGTTCCGCAAGCAACATTGCCACGTGTGTCACCAGAAGACCAAGAATGTTTTCAACATTGAAGCACTGTTGGCGGTATACAGTTATTCCAGTACATTGTCAATAACTGGTCAGTTTCTTTTAATTCCTCAATGCTTTATTCAATTTTTTTTTAAAGATCATAGTGTCCCTTGGAACCATGCTGACCGAGTTAAGGACGGCACCATTGTCGACTTGGACATTTGTGCAATGGATCCCAAGTGCAAAATCCTGAGTGCTGCAAAAATCCCTATCGCAGGCACCGGCTGGAATAATGCTTCTTATTCGACAGATTTCGCTGCCTGGAAAGCCACTGTTGGCATGCGCCATGCTAAGGAGAATATCCCCATTCCTGTCGGCGACTTCACCTTTGCAAGTGCGGCAACCGCAGGTGCAATGTTCTGGTGGCAGCTTGCCCCCAATGGACTGTGCATGAACATCCGTGTCAAATCAGGAGGAATGGTTCTGGTGATTGGCCGCCCGACTACCGCATTAGAAGATAACACGAATGAGCCACTATCATATGAATCATACGATGAGTTGGCTTCTGCAAGGCTTCTTGAAGCTGTTGATATGGAATCCCCTTCCCACGAAGAGTGGATTTCCGAGGCCATCTACCTTGACACCTCATCGTCTTTGTGAGTTTTTTTTTCTTAAAAAATTGTTGCTTCTTTCATTTATTGCATGTTTTCAACTCATTTTTTTCCCCCTGTTTTGGTTTAGTATCATGCGGCCTTGCACGCCTTATGTTATCTATGTTGCTAGCAACTGCTTATGGGAGACAAACTATTTCTATTGTGGAGGTACTATGAGAAACACAATGGTTGGCCTGGTCCTGCACTTGCTCTACGGGGAGTCCTACTCGAGGGATCATTGCAAATCGCACATGATGATGCTTCATCGCATCATTCAGTTTCATTATCGTGCATTTATTGAATTAAAAATTCAATCGCCAGGTAGGTGGTTCAGAATATCAACATCACTTGCTTCTCACTCATACTTTACTTCAGACCCTGCCGTTGACCACCTGCTCGATTTGACAGATTCCGACTCCTTCGTCGATTTCCTGTCTTTGTGCTTTATTGGTATCATGTCCAACGTCCTCGACATCCGGACATATCAAGAAGATCCCGAATTCGAGGATGTTGATGGGTTTGCTGAGGCATTTGATATGAATGCAATGCCGTTCGAGGACCGCGCGCGGTGTGTGCACATCAGGGCACTGTCGTATCACCTGCTTGATTGGTGTTTCACCACATACAATATTGTTGATGGCACCGAAGGCCCCATCGAAGATGCAAGACACTTGGTCTTCGACGAACCATTCGCGGACTTATTAACGGTGATAAGTGCACATGCAGAAGAGCAACAAGTTCATCGTCCCGGCATCCCCGCCAATCTTATCAAGGCGCAAATTCAATCTGTGGTTGCGAAGGAACGGAAAATAGCGGCATTGATGCCATCCAGCCCTGTTTGCAGTGGTCTGACCTGGGGATTCCTTCCGACGTACTCTGTCCAGCTGAAGGCAGATGTTGTTTTTGACAGTAGGTTAATCTCTTCCTGTTATACTTCTTACCGTCTGATTTGCTTTGTAGAAACTCTTGCAGACTACGAGGATCGTGCACAAACACCTTTAGATGAGTTGTTCTTCGGACACGCAGATGTGGCCGAGGACATTTCCCAGGATTCCGCAGGTGTCTCTGATGATGATCATGCGTCGGACGGCGACTACGACGATGGCCCAAAACGTGCCAAGAAACGGCCTCGCAAGCAAACGTCTACCACGGCAGCCAGTCCCAGCAGGGCTCCCCGTAAGAAGCAGAAGACCGCACAGGGCAGTGCATCTGGATCCGGCAAGCAGAAGGGGAAGCAAAGGGCGTGATTGTCTCGTTTTTTTTTTTTGTAATACACTCACCCCTGCTTGTCATCCGTTGTCTGTGTCTGTCACACTCTTTGGGCCCGTCATATGTAATAGCACCTTGTACAATAAAATCGCGCATCTCCATAAATACATTTTCGACGAGCAGCTTATCTTGCGAGGCAACCAACGGCCAGTGATGTAAGATTCAAATATGGGCATCATTCCTGCGAAGCAAACCGATTGTAAAAAAGGTATAGTTGTCCAACCATCCGCGAGTATAACAAATAGGCACAAGAATTGTAAAGTGGTTCTTGTTTGAGTTCCCGCTGACTCAATTTATTAAGTTAGTTATCAAGTGCAAAAACTGTTTTTGTAGCTCGGATGCTTTCAGGTAGATAATGTAAGTTAGATATACGTGAACCTTAATTGGAAGTTGTCAATATTCTTATGTCTGCTTAGCACGCTTATCGATCGTGGGAAGCTGTTGGTCAGCCGGATTTCCTGCTGACCAATGTCGTGGCTGTGCGCTGCAAACTGCGAACAAATTGCCCTTCTACACGGTGGCCAAAAGTAAAGTAAAGTATCTCCATTAATCATTATTCTGGGCACCTGTACTCGATAATCAGCCCTTCCACTGATGCTAATGAATTTACCCTCCCTTCCGAATCCTCCGACTTTCTTACAGGGTCCGATGACATCGACTTTTGTTTTGCTGCTGCATGTCGTGTGTGGTCCGCAGCAGCAGAAGCACGACATGTTTCCTCTTTGCGCCTGTGCTGCCCATGTTGGGCAGGGGAGTAATCGCGCCAGCGCAGTTTGAACGAACTTGAGCTGGCAAGTTCGTTCTTTCGTCTTCCACCCCTCATCTCCCTATTCTCCGCACAAACTCTGCGCCTCACTCATCAAATGACATTGCCATCTGATCGGTCGCCATCACCTCCCCAGCAGCGCCCCTTCCCAATCCACTGATGCAAACTATGAGGAAGCGCCAACCTGTAGATGCTAGTTGGATTATGCACAGCGTGGGCGAAGGGATTAAACGGTCCTCATGCTATGCTATTCGCTCTGGTCCGCGAATGCTCTGCATGCTGCATCTGTGCGCTAAGGTGTACCGCCGCGACACTTCGCCGTCTACGTGACACTTCGTTTCGCGCAGCTGCGATAGTTGGTTCGTACTCCGTGGTGCGCCAGTTGCTCGTGAGTCCTATTGAGCTTGGAGTTGACTATGTGTGTTTTCATTGCTTTGTAGTTAATGTAAACATGACATATATTGATCTATCTAACTTTTCATAGACTTGGGCACTCTTCTCCTTAGTGCCGGTGTCGTGATGTTTATTGAACTAGTGTCAGTCTGTGGAGGGTGTCTGCTCCATAGATGACTGAACTCGCACCGATACGGAAAGCCAGGATGCAAAGTGCGGCTGTGCTCCGCGTAATCGAATGCTAGGTACGTACACACAAGGCATGAGCGCCCGCCAAACCCGGATCGACGTCACTCTGGGCCATTCACGAGGGGCAAGAAACAGGTACCTGGGTGGATGGGCATGTGAAGGAACAAGGCGCCTCTCAGCACCCCTCGTACAGGATACGACCTGCATCTTGCGCTGTAAATATTGGGGCCATCTTGCCGCTGCTGCTATGTGGGTCAGATGTGGAAGGTGAGTTGTGAAGCTCGCGTTCCGCGCCTGCAATGTATATTTCGACCATTGCAGTAGTATTTAATACAACTTAAACATGTATAGTAGACGTCGGGACTATTCTGAATATATCTTACATCACGAAGATGCCTGAAGAAATCTCCAGAGTCCTGGCGTTAGTTTTAATGTACGACTACGTGGTAGGGGGTTCCCATAATAACGTGAGAATAATCAAATGGCATGTGATTGGCAGGTGCAACCGCCCAGCGCACCAATATTTGGCTGCTAGAAATCTCCATCCACCTACCACACTATGGGAAGGCGACCCGTCAATAAATCGATCAAGCAAAAGACGCAGGACTCCTACCGGAAATGTCAATACTGCAGAACAAACCGAGACGCCAGGGGGTTTGATAAACACCTTGCTGCTTGCAAGGTTTGGTTTGCTGCTCAAAACGAGAACTGCGGCGTTCACAACCTTGCTCACACTTCATCGACACCTACTCGGCATCCGCTCGAAACTGCTGATCCATTGTACATGGACAGTAGCAGTGGACCTCCTGGCTCTAGAATCTCCAAGCCCACCTCCGAGCCCGCCCCACCGTCTTCTGTAGCAAAACGTCAGTGCTACTCATAAATCATGACTCAAATCTTATGACAATTTACATTTTATCTTAGCCTCCTATGGTCCTCAACTTCCAGAGGAATACATCAAAATCATTCCCCATCCTCACTCTCTTGATCCTACAACAATTATTGTCCCTCTTAGCTCTCCAATGGCCATGCCAGCAAAGGCTACTAATGATGTTTTTATGAACAGAACAAATGCTGAGCGCCCATGGGCTCCTTTTTTAACTCTTGCCGACTTTGAGTACACTGAGACTGCTGTCAATGGCCTTCTGTCAAAAAAGACTGTGGACAAGCAGCTGTCGGGCTTCAATTCAACATGGGCTATCGGTGGCAGCCACCTGTCAATCCGAAACAGTAAAGATATGGAGGCCGCCCTTGCAATGGCATGTGAATACATTGTTAAGGTGAGTGTATTCATGTGCTAATCAATCAAAGTATGCTCACTCAAGTAAATTACTCTCCAGTTCAAGAGTGACTCTGTGGCTGTTGAATATCAAGGAAAAGTTCACAAATTTGATTTTGAATACCGCGATCCATGGGAATGGATACTTGCTCTAATTCATGATGAGTCACTTGGCCCACTTTGCATGTGGAATTCTGTTCAGAAATTTCATTGCACTGGAGAAAAAGAAGAGCGGGTTATTGACGAACCAAATACTGGGGATTCTTGGTGGAAAGCTGATGTGTGTACTTTCGCCTTCTAATTTTGATGAGTATGACACTGCTGATACTAACCTTTGTTTCTAACTCTAGTCAAGTTTACCTGAAACAATGGATGGGTTTCCCCACTGCTATATTCCCTTGCATTTCTGGTTGGACAAAGGAATGGTCACAAGGCGCGTGAAGAAGTTTCCGATGGTGCTGCGCCCAGTATGGCTACCGCGGCAGATCAGGAATGCTTCTGGAAATGGTGGTGGATTACTGCTGGGCTATATGCCTGTTGTAAGCTTTGCTTTATTATTCCAGAGGAAATGTGTTCTAACAATTCTTCATTTGATTTTTAGATAGAGGACCCATCTGACCCTTCTGCTCGCTCAGCTGCAGAAACCTTGGGGTTTGCACAGTTCAAGCGGGAGGTGTATCAAAAGATCCTTGGGCGGGTTTTTCGAACCTTGAAGCGCCGCTCTCGCTATGGTGAAGCACATTGTTGTGCAGATGCAGTGTACCGTGTTCTGTACCCTGGCATTCTCATCGAATCACAGGATGGTGAGGAAGCATCTTATTTTTGTGCTTGTCGGGCTGCCTTGGCAAATTATCCATGCCCCAAATGCCTTGTTCCAAAGAATGAGCTTCACTGTGTTTCGAAAGCTTTTCCAACAAGAACCTCAGAATCAATGCGCACTGTAATACAGGAAGTTTCAATAGCATCAACAAAGGTCAAAAAGGACAAGATTTTACAAGACCATGGTCTCCATGATATTGAGGTAGGGCTAAACAAACCTCACCCCATTGATTACCCTCCTAATCTACTTGGATGCCAGCACTTCCTATGGGACTTCAGGTTTTCTGATCCATATAAGGCACTTTCTTATGATACTCTTCATTCTGATGATTTGGGAAAGTGGGGAAAACACATATGGGAACTTCTGCTCCAGGTATTGGAAGATCTGGGGATGAAGGGTGCTCTTACCAAATTGTGGGTCTTTTCTACCTCCTGCAAATTGTTGGTCATGACTCATGGTTTCTTATTTATCACACCAGAATGGGTGTTTTCCCAAGATGGAATGGACTGAAACATTTTTACAATGTCACTACAATCAAATTTACGGATGGTCAAAGCTTTTATGACATATTAAAGGTGAGTTTTTTTGTATTACTCTGTCAATGTTGAAAAAACCAGTCTAAATACTCCTTCACTGAAGTGTATACTCCCTTGCATTGTTGGTTTGCTTCCCAAAGATTCAGCCCTCATTCACTGCATTCGAGCGTACCAATGCTATCGAATCCTTGTTGGCTTACATTGCATGACTGAAAACCGTATAAAAAGAATTAAATCAGTACTCAAAGACTATGAGAAGTATTGTACAGTGAGTGGAAATTTGTTCGGTTCACATTCCAATGATTCCTTGATGATTCCTTGTTAATGTTTGCTATAGCTTCTTACACAGAAGTATGAAAAAAACTTCGATTTTCTGAAGCAACATGGATGCTCACATGTAGCCAATGATATCATGGACAAGGGTACCACCGACAACTTCTCCACTAGACCTGGTGAAGGTTTTCAACAGGAGGCTGCCCAAGCATATGCACAGACAAATGGAAAAAATGCAGAGCACCAAGTGAGTGATTAGCAGTTATAATTACCACTGAGGTCTTTCTCTCAACATTAGTGATATACAGATGGTTAGAATTGATGAGAGGCAGGAGGCAGTTGCGTTTATTCGGATGACCATTGATAATGCTCAAGAAGCATTGCGTGCTAAGAATCAGGACTTGAACCTGGACCTTGAACTGGACTTGGATAACCTGGAGCCCCAAAACCCTACCAGTGGTAATGAGCCAGAAATTGAGTGCTCCTGGAAGTTTGGATCTCCAGAAGGCAGAAGAATAGCTTCACATGTCCTAGAGGCAAATTTGGCACCACTTAACCATGATTATAGCTCATTTGACCAGAGATTGAGGGCATTTATTGCAAACAACCTACCCAAAGACTCATTGAGATATGAAGATGAAATTTATGTAAGGTTTTTCTGTGATGAGTCACATTCAGGTGGCTAATATTGTGCAAACAGACCCGCCGTTTTAAATGTGTCTACCTCAAATATCAGTCGGTTGTGGATTGGACAGAGGAACAAGACATTATGCGATGCAACCCAGACTTCCATGGTAGACCCCGCTACGACTGCGTGATTATTAACGATGATGCCCCAGGAGTCACAGTGTCCCGAATTCGGGATCTCATTCGCTGCTGGCTTCCATCTGGAAAAGTTGTTGATATTGTGCTGATGCATGGCTTTTCAAAAAGCAAATGGAGACCAAGGACCACATGGAAGGGCTGCAGAGTGCTTGAAGAGGATAGGTCATCATCCTTCATGTTGATGGAATATGTAATTCGGGGTGCTTTGGTGTGCCCAGTGAGTGAGCACAAAGGAGAGCTCAGAAATTATATCATAGACAGTACTGATTCAGACATGTTTCTGAGAGTTAATGGTTGGGAGTAATTTGATTACTATTGTAATACTTACATGACTATCTGGAGATGAATAGCCACTAATAAGCAGTGTCAACTCTGCCTCCTGGCCTTTCACTATACCAAGAATCAAGATCTCACATGCGCATTGAGCACCACTGTCAACCGCACAACACATTCCTTCAATCCTGTGGCTGCAGTGGAAAATAACATGATGTCAGCTGGTGGTAGCATGCAAGGAAATGTGTGACATACCGCCGCCCATGTGTATGGGAAGCCTGGATAGAGCATCGGTCATGGTGAAGGAGGAAAGGCACTCGCCACCATGAGCATCCAACCACCGCTGCCACCTACCGGTATCCGCACCGACCGACACTTCCGATCGTGTGCGTCCATTTAACACCCACGCAAGCCGTAACGCTCGCGTGTCCGTTGTTATCCACCGCGATGCGCCAGTAGCAGCAGCTACCAATGCCACCGACATGCCTGCATGAACTTTGATTTCCACCCCACTCTGCCCATTTGGCAGCCATTGAATGCTAAGCCACCGCTCTGACTGCCACTCTACCGCTACAGCATGCGACAGAGTCTGAACGTGAGCTATAAAGCTCGCTGCCGCCACTCAGCTCGTCCAGCGTCCATCAGGGGGAATCAGGTGCTCACGCCGCTCCCGATGTATGCTTTCCTCTCAACACGTACATTGCTCGCTTAGCGCTGCCGCTTGTGCGCATGGCGGGTGCTACTGAAGTACGGGATGACCACATCCCGCTGCTCATCACATTCCGCAACGCCGCTTCATGTACTTCGCGCGCAAGACGGACTCGGATGCGTGACCTAGCTCTGCAAGGCGTACAAGTGGGCACCGTGTTGGTGAAGGCACGTCCACCGAATGCTATGGAAGTGGAGCCAGCGCTGAGGCGCTCCAAAGGCGCTCGCAACGCGGGAGGCGCGGTCTGGCAGTGGATGAGGTCAGTGTTACATACCAGAGCTGCTATGTATTATACTTCGCTATGTAGCTTGAAAATCGTAATACATCTTTTCATTACCTGATGCAGCCAGACCATACTTAATAGGAGCATATGCTTGGTACCATGCCAAGCTATCCTGCCATGTTTCTGCTGGTTATTAATACAGTGACCAGATGTTCACTTGTCAAACTCTGGCGTATGCAAATCAGGTTTACTACATCAGCGTATCCGTCTTGCCACACATATGTTCTGCAATATGGTCTGAAAATCACAATATATTCAATAAACATTGTTTTCTTTCCTGATGCGGACTTCATTACACTTTATTGGTCTATCGCACACTGGCATACATGAATTAGGTTTCCCACTAAAGCACAGAGAGCTGCTGTGCATATGTTGCGCTATGTGGCCTGAAAGTTATGATACATCTTTCTGTGATCTGATACATACTGGTTACACCTAACAAAGGCATATGCTTATCACCACACCAATCTATCATGCCTTATTCCTGCCAATTTTTAATATGGTGACCTGGTTCATACCTGTTTGATTCTGATGTGTAGATGTCATGTTTACTGCCACAACATATCAGACTTGACAAGACCGCCAGGTCTGATATGCTAAAGGAGATTTTTGCGACAGACCGTCGCACACGCGTGTAGCCGCGGAAGGAGAAGAGGTGCTCAAAAAATGGAACCTACAGCGGAGACGCATTGACTGCT
>JAEKIV010000235.1:0-74523 GCA_016801325.1 Hypholoma fasciculare
AAATGCGCGCTACAGGGATTCAAACTCAGATATACCGTTCTCTCCATCGAGCTTTGCTCATGAGAGAACGGTCTCCGGTCTAGTCATGGGCTATCTCGCTCACTCCGCACGGCGTATCACGGGGTATTGCGAAGGTAGCGCGGCTTGCAGGACATCTCGATTCTCAATTATGTAAGCGGAAGCGGAGTGCAGTCTCGAGCGGTGGATGGATCGTCCCATCTAACCTATACCCTACTCGATCCTGATCTCATCCCATTTGGATGTCGGTGGTTGGTGCCGAACGTTATTTTGGTAGTGCCCTGGCAGGTTCTGTCCTTGTTTTTGTGTAGAATAATACTATGTACAAAGGATACAGATTGATAGCGATTTTACTGATGTAGTATATCAAAAAAAAATCACAAGCGCTGATGCTTGCACATATATGGCCGTGTATAATATTTTATGGACAACATTAGATGGTGCATTAACAGCCAGCACTCCTCCCGTTGGGTCAATGCATGGAGGAGGAAAAGAGGTCGGGAATGCACAATACCACATCGGTACCCACCAGCTTCTTTTGTGTTTCGCGCCACTGAGTACCCCAGATTTTGCGGTATTCGCGGACGTGTTGTCGGACGGTCGGCCGACCCACTGTTGGATAGCAAGGCAGGATTTACCGTGGCCCGACCAGCGTACTGACGTTTTGCAGCATGTGATTCTAAGTGCCGTTAAGAGTTAGATATGGTATACGCACAAGCACCCAGTCGTGAATCAAAAGGCAAAGCCGCAGCACTTCTTAATCGCGTCTGTGGTGGCAAGCGTCATGGGCGCTTGATGGGCGCTTGATGGGCGCTTGAGTACCAAGTGGCTAATGCATGGAGTATTTGAACTTTGATTGGTACATCCCAGAATCCGTAGTTATACACCCCTCATCGTGATCCTCAATACTACTACCCAGTCGCCATTTTTTCTATTTGGGAGCCGGTAGTACGGTGCACGCGCGCATCAGATCAGGCATCTGCAGCGGCGACACGCGTTAAATAAATAATGTCTACAAATAGATAATTATACGTTTTAGCCGACAAGTCATGGCCGACAAGCTTACCAATTGTTCGTCGAACGGTTCAGCGAACTCGTTCCCAGCGGATGACATGCCCTCTCACTCATGATTAAGCTCGTGCAAAATTCAGCAACTTTGCTTCCACCTTGAGCGGAGATATGCCAGTGGCGCAGATCGGGCTCCTTCCGTGCCGCATACCAATCTCATACCAGGTATATTCCAGATCTTGCCAATTGTAGGTGCTTTGTATTATGCCATTATTAACGGGCCCAGCAACTGAATGAGACCACATAAATGTGAATTAGAGATAGGCATCATGGGAATGTTCGCGGAAGGGCGCCACATGCATGCGAGCGAAGGCGCACCTTGAATAATTATAATGTACAGATATTTTTGGCAGTGCGTACTAGCGCAAGCGGGGGGCCTACTGCGTGACCAAAATTCGCGCACGTAACTATTTTGCCCAAATTTTGCCACATATTTGAGATGACGGGGGGCGCTTGCTCTAGTATGTTTTTGGCCCAGAAAATGCAAGTACTCAGCTGTTCACTAAGTATTAGTCACTGAATGCGGACACGCCGGTGCCTACGTGCTACATTCAGAGGAGATTAGATGCCATCTGGGTACGCCTTGTTTAAGATCGACTTATCATCTTTTATTTGGTCTAAGAAGGAGACTACCAACGCCTTCCCCACGGCATGTAATGAAGGTCTACAGACTCTCGAAATAAGGCAATGTCCCCGTTTGCTACTGGACGTTGACTGGACGCAGCCCCGCACGTATGCGCATCTGCACGGGGCGTAGAGCCGCGCCCGGCACGCGCATGCACTTGCACACGGCGGCCCTCGCGCGCGGATACTTAATTTGTGCGTTACACACCGCTGACATGTTATAAAGCAGAAAACGGGCTGCTCAAGTTTCCCGTCGCACTGCGCGGGGCTGCCATTCAGCTCTAGGCCCGTGACGGGCCTCGATGGGCCAACTCGACGCACACAGGGAGGTCGGGCCAGGGGATACTGCAGGTACGGCAGTCAGGCCCGTTTGGCGGTGACAGTGCACTTAGATCGGGCTCTGTCATGTACATGAGAAAATGTAACTGGCGTCGCTGCGATGGCGACTTCTATGTAGGAGTTACAGGAATTTTCGACGGGTGCAGAGCAAGCAGGTAACATAGTGCGCAGAATCGAGCAACATATGCTGATTGGCTGGGGAAGGGCGAACGCGACGAGTCCTCCGGCTCAAAACAGCTGGCGACGTTTCCAATCACATTCCAATCACAGATGCCAAAGTTTTCTCCACAAAGAACTCAATAAGAAGGAGATTTAATCATTCAGTCACGACTTCCAGTAGGTACAATCGAGATTGATTTGTCCAAAATTTGTCAATGGTCATTCGCAAAAATGCATCTGTGTATTTATTGCGCATGTAGCATCAATGGTTTGAAGATATTTTCAATGCAGAGGTAAAATCTACATTTTCGCCGGATAGAGGAGGCAGAACGCAATAATGTGCGCGTATCTGGACGACGCAGAGAGGCGGCGCTGGCGCACTGGCATCTCGCCGCTGCTCGACGCACCCCTGACACGTTATGTTTACGATGGACATCGACTGTAGCTCAAACCAGAGGCTATACTTATTCAATTCGGACGTCGACCGTATCGGTTACCCGGAAGCCCTACGCACGTAGGCGGAAATCTGTATTCCGGGCTGCACGGTGTGCTCGATGCTGTTCCACGTCGCTCCAACTATCCCGCCACACCGCGCATGCGCCGCCTTTGTGTAGGGGCTTTCCGCGATGTCTGTATACACGTGCATACCCTGAAATATGATATGACTATTATCCTGCAGGCTCTTTACTACTTATCCTCACCCCGGATAGCGGTTCAGCTACACACCGTGACCTGTGGATGCTGGAACAGGTAGGTCCAGGTGGCACGCTCTCAGCGCGGGGGTGAACGAAGTACAGGCTGTGCCCTTTGGTGCTGTAGTTCAAGTTTCACTTACGATTAAAAGGCTATGTCACGGTCTCGCATTTGAGATGGCTCATCAGATGCAGAACTTTTAGTCCAGAGTCAGCCGCTTTTGTGCGCTGATGTATGTGTGAAAGAAGACGTCAAGTGATACTGAAGCCGAAGTGTGGCATTGATTAGATCTGACTTGTCATCAGGAAATGTAGTCCCGGGAGCGACGAACTTGAAGAAGATAAGTAAAACATCATGCACACCAAGGTTATTGATATGAGTCGCGAAGTTGACCATGATCTTCAGGCCTTATTAATATTCCTGGCAGGCCTGACACAGATTTGGTATTATAGTCAGAATATACAGGACTCTCCGAGCATCACAGAAGAAGCAGCTGAAATTGAGCGGAAACATGGTGCACAAGAGCTACTGATCCTACATCTCAAAAATTAATTGTGAGTCGCTACTGAGGCGTAGGATTCATCTCTTTGAAATACTGTGCGTTGCCTGCCGCTTTAGTTGCACTGACCGTCGGGATTTTGTGCGGTGATCGGGATTTCGAGCGTGATTCCGAGATAAATATATAGTCCTGGAGGCCTGGTGTAACATCACCGTACGTGTAGATAGAAGCTCTCGCTCTCCAGAACACCGCTAACACTGCTGGACTTGTGAGACGAAGTGGACCACCAAAAATCCGAGCCTTCATAAGGCGAAACTAATTGTCATCGAATATTTGAGGTTTCTACGAATATAGGTCGACATAGAACATTGACAGGTCTCCACCGCACACCGTCCCTGATCTGTTATACAAGACCAATCTAGTATATATAGTCCTCGAATTGTATACGATCCCAGAAGTGACTGTTCATAAGATTCTCTCTCCACTATGATGGGATGGACACTTCGGTCTTGTGTGTCAGTGAACATTATTTATTGTGGGTATGCACTTATCAGCGCTAAATACAAGCTGCATTTTCAATTTTGGTATAAGATTTTTTCAAGTTGAAGATTTTTGTACATAGTCCAAACAAAAATACTCCGGGAATTAAAAACGCCAATGGTCTACAGAATGTACTATACATGTTGCTTACCGACCAGGACTTGGTCAGCTATTACTGGGAATTGCTTGATAGATTTGCAAGGGATTGCTGCTCAATAAATAATACTTAACAGGCCCTGCCGCCTGGGCCCTGGGCGCAACCTTGCGGGCCGCACTGAAGCAAAAATACAGTGCATGGCGAGCATGCACGGCGCGCACACTGAATTACAGCAAGGCACCTATGACCCAACTACGTCTTGACGATGTCACTTTGCTATTGTTCTTGAATCAAACACAGGCTTAAGACGTCCGAACCTTGATTGATAGAAGAACCCTGTCGAACCCACTCAGCAGATTAACCAAACAGAGTGACAGCGTGCGGATAAATGAGCATCATGGAGGATGGCCCGGCTTCGTCCCCGCGCCCACCGGGGCCCGGGGCCCATGCAGGGCTACGACCGGCGATAAACCGACCCTCACCCAGCGCGCTCGCACCGCTGTAGCATTATAATCCGGAAACGTGGAAACGGAGCTTCTCGTCGAAGCACATGAAGCCGCCAAAACTCGCTCCGCGTGAGACTAATCTGTGTCCGCGCCGCCGTCCTGCGCCCGAGTCTCAAAGCTATCGCCCGAGCGCAAGCTGCCGTCGACACGGAACGCCACAATGCAGCGGCAACGAATGGTTGTGCTCGCTGATAAATGGTACAGTGTATATTCACGCCCCAGTCAGCCCTACAAGGTAAAATAATCAGTAGCTGAACAAACGTCCAACGAAGTCCAAACCAAGCCGGACTAGGACAGTAAATCGATGGAGCCGAAACCAGCCATCGTGAGCTCGCAGAATAGTCTCCTGAAGTCGAGAATTTTTCTGATTCTGATATTTCAGACCCCTGGTAGTTTGCACAGCGCATTTGCAAGGCTATGTCCAGGATCAGGAATTGGCGTGCATTTTCCATGGACTAAATTTGTCCACAGTCGCCAATTAAGATGGCAAGGACCAGAAGATATCACCGCAGAATGGCGCGGCATACTTAAATATGTATTATCTCCAGAGAGTGTAGGATTGAGCAGCTGACTGGTGCATAATACTATAAAATCATGTTCATCTCAGCAAGTTAATTAAGGTTTCAGCAAGCTTTGGGATTCTGGGAACCGTTCAGGTCCGCAGATCGTCAGTCTAAATATTTGTCGTCTTCTTAGACTGAATCTTAGATGTACTTGATTTAGGTGAATCGCTAGGGATGTGTGCTACATTAATATTACCCATGACAAGCGGAAAATTTCTGGGCCATATACGGGAATAGCTGCGGATCCATTTACAAGTGTGTTAACTCAGTATGTAGCGCTGTGAATGACGCTGTGAATGGCGATCAATTTAAACTTATCAATTTGTATTCTGAGAGAAAGAGACACCTGGTTATCCGATCATTTTTCGACAAATTTATCTCGCTGAAAAAGATCAGCTTGGCTTCGTTGCGGTGATTATCCCAACACAGTCATATCCAGTAAGAATAGAACGAGAAAAAAAGTATCGGGAAATTGTGGAAAAATGGCTTGGGAATAGCAAGTTCAAAAAGGATGGAAGTATCACGGGAAAACAAAAAAAATGTCATAATTGTACAATATACAAGTTCAGCTTCGCTGCGCTTCGGCCAAGCTTGGTCAGGACACGCCATTATTTGACCGTCGTACTTTATTTTCAGCAAATACTAAGCCAAATCTCCACCGACTGAAGAAGGCATGGTCCCTCGAACTCGAAAAGGATGGAAATATCACGAACAAACAAAAGGGTGTCATAATTAGTATATTATAGTGATAAGTGAAAGAAATATGGATCTGAGAAAGCTGAATCTGAGTGGAACGCTGTGAGCCTGTGTGAGGTGAGGCTTACGTATATATTTCTCACATCCATCCTGCTTCCCGATTTAGCAGCACCCAGCAGCAGTCAAATAGGACGCTGCTCCTCCTCTCTCCTGGGCCAATATGGTTTTTTCTTCCCTCTCTCAATATGTAGCCACAGACGATTTAACAATCCTCCTTGCCCTCATCGCGGCGACCGTCTTCCTCCTCGCGAACCTCTACAAGCCCCAACCTCTCGTCCACCCCATCCTCCTTGGCCGGCAGAGTGACGTCGGCCGCGCCCGCAATCCTGGCGAGAGCGCGGTGTACAGGAACTACAGCACCGGGCTCATGGGCCGCGTTCGTGCGCTCTCTTTGTACCCCTCTCTCCCCTGCTCATCGTGTCCATTACAGTTCCCGCTGCGCCCCGGCAAAGACGTGCACATCCTGCCTGACCTCGTGCGCTCGGAGGTCGACGCCCCTCGAACCCTATGGTCGACCAAGGTTCGTTTATTCGGTTTCATGTGGGATGGCCTTGCTCATACTCCCCCCCCCCACTAGCTCATGAATGGCGCTTTACTCGATCGCTCAGCGGCATTTGGCACGGGGCTTCTCCGTCTCTCACGCGTGGAGGCGCAAAAGTCGAACGTTCTGCTGCTGCTTAACGACTCGCTCGGTGCGGTTCTTTCCTTCTCTTGCGCTGCCGTGTACATGCGCTCATGTTCTCCGTACGCAGAGTTCCTCGTCGCGGACCTCGCACTCGCCTCGCACTCCATACAATCCATCACCCTCGTCGAGACCCGACTACTTGCCCCAGTGCTAGAGACACACCAACCCGATGCTATCATCACTCACGCGTTCCTTCTTCCGCAGCTACTCGAACTCATCTATGAAGCGGCCGACGCCCGCAACGTCGAACACACCATCGTCGTCGTTGGGGAACCTACAGCAGCGGCAATGGCCAGCGTGGCAAGTAACGTAAAGGTCCTCCGGTTTGCCGACCTCGAGCGCGAGGGCACCAAGGTCGAGAAGAGACTGAGCACTCTCCCCAGTGAGTCTATTTTGAGAGGGATATGTAAACCTGATTTTCTGAATGTGCTGTGCAGAGCCGAGTGACGTGTTTACGCTTGCGGTTTACGAGGTGGTGGATGGCGTGGTATACGGTGCGCAGCTTACGCATGAGAATGTCACAGCGGCCGTTGCAGCCGTGCGTGCGCTCTTCCCCACCGCTCCGCTCTCGTCGCTGGATACTATCCTGTCGGCGCACCCGTTGAGTACAGCCTTTGGCCGCGCCGTTGCGTATACTGCTATCTACGAGGGCACGAGCTTTGCGACGATACTCACTTCTGAGTTATACCACGCCGAAGACGGTTAGTCCAGTATTACTACCGGGGTTCCGTGACGCTGATCCCCCACAGCCGCCATCGCAGCGAACTCACAGGTTATTGCCATCCGAAAATACCCTATCCCAGCGCCGACGGTTATCTTCCTCAAGCCTGGCCACCTCGAGGACATCGTGGCCGGCATCAACAAAGAGGCACGGCTCTCGTGGCTCCTCCACGCGTTCGCCGCACGCCACAAAGTCGCGGCGCTCATCGAAGGCTTCGTCACGAACCAGAGTTTATGGGATCGCCTTGTCTTCGATGGCGCACGGGCGACGGTGCTTGGGCACGCGGCGGCGACGCTGCGCGCGGTGATTGTTAGTGGAGGTACGTACTGGCCACATTATACATTGTCGTGGGAACAGTGCTAACTCTGACTGCAGGATCGATTGCTAACTCGCTGCTCGAGCCCGCGCGCATGGCGCTGTCTGTCCCGCTCGTGGTCGCGCACACGAGCGCGTTGAGCGGCGCGCCGGTGCTCGCGTCGCACCCGCTCGACCTGCAGACCCTGCCTGGGAACGGCGCAGCGCCCGCGGGCCCGCCGGGTATCAACGTTGAGGTTAAACTACTTGGCCTGGACGACGATGCGGTCGAAGGCGGCGCGGACCCGGTGGGCGAGCTCATTGCTCGTGGGCCGTCGGTCGGCCAACGGGTGACGCTGCGAGCGTTCCTTGAGGGCGTGGAGAGCGTCGGCGGCGAGGAGTGGATAGCTGTCGGTGGAAGGGCGCGGGTGCAGACGAATGGGGCCTTTGTTGTGCTGTAATGTAATATGTAGATTGTGGCACGGAAGGACAATGTAATACATGCTAGTACTGTGGCCTGTTTAGCCACACACGTGAGGACAATCAACAAAGAGAAAGTCAGCACAGCCACGCGTAACGCGGCGCGTCGCATCAGGTGACGCCCGCAGTGGCGTTGTGGCGCGTGTATAAATAAGACGGGGTGGGCAGGCGCACTCTTTTCTTTTTTCCTCATCGACATAGTGTCACATTTTTTCCCTGCCTCATATACCACCCTCTTATTATAATTAGCATGTCTGACGCACCACCTGCCACCGCCCCCGAGTCGTCTGCGCGCGCACCCCGCGCGGCGACGGCCAAGAAACCTGCTGTGAAGAAAGCCCCCGCTGTGAAGAAGGTTGCTGCGAAGCCCAAGGCGAAGGAGACTAAGACTAAGGACGCAAAGGCGAGCGGGCGCCCGTCGTGGAAGGAGATTATCACCGTATGTTTCTCTCTGTTGCGTGTCAACTGCGCTGTATGCTGAGTGCATTTCTAGGAATGTATCGTTGCGAACAAGCAAGATGCGCGCCAGGGCGTGTCGCGTCTCACAATCAAGAAGTTTGCGGAGGAGAAGTACGGCGTCGAGGCGAGCGGAGTGAATCTTGGACAGCTGAACCGCGCAATTGCTACTGGCGCGGAGGGCGGGATGTTCCTCCTCCCCAAGGGGCCATCAGGCAAGGTCAAACTCGCGCCCAAGGTCAAGGCTGCGTCTAAGGAGGTGTGTATGATATGATTTGCATGGTGGGTTGATGCTGATATGGGTATTTACAGAACAACAAGCCACCTTCGAAGACCGCGACGGCTAAGCCTGCATCAGTGAAGAAGCCGGCTGCGGCCAAGGCGGCGCCTAAGGCTGCAGTAAAGAAGGTCGAGGCGAAGAAGGCAGCGCCTAAAAAGGTGCTTGCGGGCAAGGCCAAGGCAACAGCGACGACGAAGAAGACGAGCGCACCGACGAAGCGGGGGGCTGCGAAGAAGGCGGTGACGGGGGCGACACCGGCGGCGAAGGCCAAGGTGGCAGCGAAGAAGGCGCCGGTGAAGAAGGCGGCGGCGGCGGCGAAGGCAAAGGCAGCGACGCCTGCGAGCAAGCCACGGTCCAAGAAGGCTTGATCTAGATAGGGGTTTATGTTTGTTTAGTGTATTGTTATTGCATCTGTTTTTAGTCAGGGACGGCCAGTCACGGCAATCAGGGACCCCGGAGAGTGACCGGGGGCCTGGCTCGGGGTGTCTGGTAGTTAATAATATTTGGACGGCGAGACTCGACCCACCCCCTCCATGCATCCCTACCACACACGCATCCGCAATCCCCCTCAGAATGCCCTCCCCGACTTCCCGCCCCCGCACGTCGTCCTCCACCCCGACGACGCCGCCTCAAAGGTCTTTCTCGCCGTCGCCCGCGCCTTTGTCTCGGTCGTAAGTCCTGTCGCACAGCCTTGTAGGTCGCCACTCACTCTTCGCAGGACAACCGCGCCATGACTATCAAGGATATCGCCGAGCGCGCGACTGCCCACGGGCTCGTCTGCCAAAAGTGCGTTCTTTCTCCCTCGCCGCGACCGCGCTGACCCCGCCCAGCCTCTCTGCCGCTGCGCAGGCCGTAACCACCTATCTACGCGCTCACAAAGCCCGTTGCGACAAGCAGCAAGATCAGCCTCTCCTCCTCAGCCACACCCTCACCGGCACACCCGCAGACGACGATCTCGTCCCCGCCCTCTTCTCCCGCTCCGGCGGCGACTCTGCCCAGCCCCCACCAGGACGCTCCACCAACTTTCGCAAGGGCACCGCCGTCTGGTACCTCAGCCGCGCGACAGGCGTTCCATGTCCATTCACCCGCGCCGGCATCCGTCTATGCGATTATATCGCGCGCGACGACGCTGAACAGCCCCATCGACGCTCGACCACCCCCGCGTGCGGTGAGAAGCGCAAGCGCACGCTGCGCGGGTGCGCAAAGGCCGAGGAAGAGGAGGAGGCGCCCCCACCCAAGGTCAAGCTCACCTTGCGCCTCAAGCCACTGATGGTGCGCGCAACGCCGCCTGAGGGCGCGACCGCTGCGCGCCCCATCGATGTCTCTGACGACGATGACGACGCGGATGACTCCATGTCGGTCTCTTCGGATGAGGACGACGACGAAGAGGAAGAAGAAGAAGAAGAAACCCAACCCCAAGAGGAAGAGTGGGCACTACCTCCTTATCCACGCCGCTCGATATCGATCCCAGGCTACACACCAACAACAGAAATCCCGCCTCCCACCGCATATATAGACCGTCGCTCGCCTTCGGCATTCGCCACTCCACCCCCCGACTCGGACGACGAGGCCGAGGACTTCCATGTGGCTATGGCCCAGATCAAGGATTATACGGAGGAGGAGGACAACGACGGCTGGGACGCCGATCTTGACAGCGAGGGAGAGGAGGGCGAGACCGTGTGGGAGAGCCCAGGCCCCCGCTCTCCGTCCGCCCCGCTTGTGCAGCCTGCTGACATCGCCGTTAAGGAGGAACCCCGCGACGTACAAAGCATGCTCGACGCCTGGGAGGATTTCGATACTAGCGTCGCCGTCGCCGAGGTGCTCTCCAAAGCGCTGGAAACGGACGCCCGTCCATCCCAAGTTAAGCTCGAGCCGGTTGATCCCTGGGACTGGGATGCGAGCCGCTGGCCTGCAGAGGACCTTTCCCATATCAAACAAGAGGACTTTGGGGTTGACTCACTGTTCCCCGCAGGCCCGTCGACGCCATTGTCCCCGCTTGCCTCCCTCGCATCGCAGTTCGCTGCTTTCTCTTACGCGGACGGCTCCGAGCCGGATGATGACATCACGCGCGTGTATGCTCGGCCGCGTGCGCATACCGTGCCTGCGCCAATGGCTGCGGCGCCACCCCCACCTGTGTCCGCTCCGCCAATGACCCGCCCGTCCATTTCAGCCTCGTCTGTGTTTGCGCGTACGGCGTGCGTGTCCCCTCTGGAAACGCGTTGCCAGCCCTCGTTTTCGCTTGGCCGTCCGGTCGTGGTGACGACGTGCCAGCCGTGCAAGCCCGCCATAAGCGCGACACAAATAGAAGGTGTGTAGATTGATCGGGGCCGCGGATCTGGGGTGGTGTATGCTGACACATGTGTTCCAGATATATCCGTGTACCAAATGATGCTCGGCGCGTTCCAGCTGCTGCGCCGCATTGACACCGACTTTGTTAATCTTTCGCCCATTCTTGCGATTGCTGGTACTGCGCTGACGGAGGTGCCCAAAAACGCAATGGTCGTGACAAAGGGCTCGCCGGAGGTGTCAGGTATTTGGGTCCCGCTCGATGCTGCGCAGGCGTATGTGCAGGAGCATTTGGCCGGCGCGGGCAAGTTTGCTGACGGCGAGATGGAGGCGCTTGGCGTGTTTTTGAATGACAAACTTGTGGAGCTCTTCCCGCCTGCCCTGCAAGACTTTCACCGTACGACACCCGCGCGCGGCTTGCTTAATCAGTTTGGGCGCCACTTTACGTCGACGCTGCAGGCCGCGCGTTGGGAGGCCGTTATGGAGGGGAGCAGCGGCGCGGCTTCGGCGGCATCGAGCTCGCCGTCTGCGTCTACTACGGCGTCCTCGGCGCTCGCCTCCACGCCGTCACCGCCGCCCGCGAGCTTAGGCGCGAGTGGCGCGCCGCTCGTGCCGCTACCACAGCACCATGCTGTGAGCGCAACGCCTTCTTTCGTCGTGCCACTTGGACTTGGCCTCAGCGAGCGTCACGAGGAAAAGGACGCACCGCTCAGCGCGACGGAGCAGCAGTTGTTCCATGAGCTGTGCGTGCTTTCCGACTGGGAGCGCGAGCCGGAGGGCGACGAGATGGCGGTGGACGTCGAAGTACCGCTGTCGCCTGCGGAGGATGACATGCCTCCACCGTCGCCGCTCTCGCCGATGTCGGCGCTGTCGGACTCGCCGCTGTCGTCGCCCATGTCATCGCCCACGATCACGTCGTTCAAGCGTCCGGCGGTGCTGCCGCCTGCGCCGCCTGCCCCGGCGCACGGGCGCACGGCGAGCACTGCGAGCACGGAGACGCAGAAGCCTTTGCGGCGGTCGAAGCGCGTTGCGGATGCGCTTGCTCAACCGGCCCCGCGCGCGCCGTCGACGCGGACGCGCTCGCGCAAGGGCGGCGCGGCGCGCAACTCGCTGTCGTAGAGGTATGTCTGTTTTTGCTATTGTCATCGCCGATGCTCTGTATATTTTTTGCCTGCGCTTTGCTGTATTCATATCCGGTTTTGTATCACCACTTGCACGCCCCCGTTCATAGAGAGAGATGATGGTGTCTAAATTATCAACCATCTGTTCTTCCGCCACAGCGCTCTAATTCGTTTTTTCTTTCGTTTCGTTCGCCACGTACACATTATAATTGGCCTTTTTTTCTGCGCTTCGTACCTACTACTTAGAAACTACTACTGCTACCTTGCTACCAAATATGCTGCTGTCTGATGCACTGCTACTACTATACTTAGTTTTTCTCCATCATTGCGCACGCGGGCTGCGCCGCCGCACCTCCACTCTTTCAGGCTTCGCCTGCCCATCACCAAGTACATATACGTAGTGCCTAAATAGTTGATGTCTCGTATGATACCAGATATAAGTAGCCACCGCTGTGTGCGCGCTGGGCATGGTTTGAGTAAGATTGCTTGTTGATGCTTGCTTGTGAGTTGATGCTTGGGAGGGGCACCCGGTGCAAGGATGCGTGCGTCGTGAAGCAAAGTTATTTTGGTGGTGATGCCGGTGATGCTTGGATAATGTGGCTGGGTGGGGTGCTCCATCGGGCGGGCGCTGTTGGGTGGGGTGAGGCACGTTTTGGGGTGGTTCACACGCGCGCCCTTCTATTGTCCTGAAGGGCGGGCGTGCGCGCGTGAGAGCTGGGCCTCCTGGAGCGCGTCGGAGCTCCGGTGCTGGCGGGTGGGGTGGGGCCGAGGAGCCGAGATGGGTAGGTAGGCGGGTTGGGGAGTAGGTAGGATGAGGAGGAGGGCGGAGCGCCGACGCGCTGCGTCGTTATGAGCGGGCGGGCGGGTGCGCAGTTTGCGTTGGATAAAGTATGTTATGTGGAGCGCGGCGGCGGCCCGGGATGGGGAGGCGGGCCCCGGGCGCCTATGGCCGCTGTGGCCCGCAGGCGCTTATTCATTCCTGCGCTCGCGCGCGAATGTGTCGCAGCTCCATTGTCGTTTCTTCGGGGATTCGTGGAGTGATAAGTAGCTTGGGGCGGCGGCGGTGGTGGTCCGCGCGGTGTAATTAAACGGCGGTATAAATAGGGCGCGTGGTAATGTTGGGCGACTTATTGCAAGAGGCGTTGCGCTTGTTGACTGGCTTTGACTGGGTGCGAGCTTGTTGGAGGGGGATATTCTGGGCGCCCGGGTGTCTTCCTTTCCTGCCTTCTTTGGAGGGAGAAACGAATTTATGCAGTGTTGTGTTGTTTGCGTTTCTGGATGGGAATGGACGCACCTTGTGGCGGCGGATGGAGGTATGCGCGACTTCGTGGTGGAGAATGGAGCGAGTCAGTCCTGGCTATTCTGTGCGTGCGCTTCTGGCAGTTCTTGTCGACCTCCCGGGCCGTCAGGCTTGGCTTGGATGGACTATGTTTATTCGATGCCCGGTGCTTGGTGTGAAGGCCAAGTGGAGACGCGGACCATGGTGGAGGCTGGGGTATTTTGGCTGTGGGGGAGTGCAGAGACGCACTCATCGGAATGCTCAACCGATAATGGATGTGCAGGCGAAGCAGGCTGAGGATGATCTGCATGAGGATTCCCATGCACAGGGGCAGGGGCGTGGGAAAGCAGCCAGCTGGACCGTGTGGGCTGCCAAAGTTTTGCTCTCCACGACCGTTCCTACCATTACTTAGTACTATTTTCTGGAGGCACTCCTAGCCGTCGTAGTCGTGGACCCGTTCTTGTTCGTCCACGAACACAACTCTCTCCTGGGGCGTCCTTTTCTCGTATAATTGGCAGCTTCCCTTCGTACTTCACCGAGCACACGCTCCCCCTTCGTAATCCCTAATCGTTTCCTTCACAACATCTATAATGTCTTTATCTGCCTCCGACAACAATGGCTCCTATTCCAGGGCTCCTCCTGCCGGGAAGACGCCCCCTCCAGCACCGTCTGCGGCTTACGCAAAGAGGTCCGTATCTCCACCTTTCATCATCTGCCGCATCGCCCTCACTGCTTTCCAGCTTCAGAGCTCGAGAGCTGCAGGATGCTGGACTGGGCGGAAGATACCTCCCCCCTGCCTTGCGCGCCATTGCATTAGGGGATTCCCCGCCAAGCGATGATCCTCTCTCCGTTACGACCCCAGGGGATGGCTCAACTTTGCCACCCACGAACTACCCACCCGGGTTCAGGAGGGCAAGGGCTGGGACCTTACCTTCCAACGTCCAACTAGCTGCCCAGCGTTTCGCAGCGACGACCCTCGATTCTCCCATGGATCAGCCCCAGAGACAGGCCCCTGTTAACCCCGTTCCCAGCCTCGCAGCCCCCGCTAGGCCAGGCCTTCGTCATGCGGCGACGACAGTGGCACCCCCCGTCGCCCCATCCGCCCCCATTGAGAGGAACAGCCGCCTCAGGTCTGGGTCGCTCACCTTGCCCACCTTGCCTACAGGCGGTCTTTCAAACGCGTTTGGTCCTTCCATCTTCTCCTCGTCCTGGCTGTCAACCACTAATGGTACGGGTTCCGGATTCTCTGTCCTTGACGAGTTACGCTCCGTCACCTCTGCCGATTCCGGCGCAGATGACTTTGATGTCCACACACTGGATTATTTGGGGTTGGACGAGACTCACAGGCTACCGCCCCCTGCAGCCACGCTCTCCGAGCTCCGCAATCAGGCGCAGGCTGCGATTGCGGGAAATCTCGCAAACCCGGCACGCACGCGTGCCAGCACCGTCTCTAATCCATACCGGACCCGTCCAACCATCACGGGCTCTTTGCTCCCACCGCAAGCAACGGAGGAAGAAGACGAGTATTTCGTGGACAACTACGATTTGGGCTATGATCGCCAGCAGCTTGGTGCGTATGACATTGGCAGCTCCCAGGACTATGGTCAGTCGTCCTACCTCAGTAAAGGGTTCAAGTCCTCCGACCACCTTACCACGAGCCGTCCCCGCGCCATTTCTGTCGGCATTCTCGAGGATCCGATGCGTCCTCTCCAGCGCCGCGCCACCGTAACCAGCGATACCCACTCTTACATCAACGAGTTGTCGCACCCTTCGCTCTCCAACAACATGAGTAACCCGTCCGGAATCTTGAAGACGGACAAGGCTGTCTCCGCTCGCGCAGGTGTTACTCCGAGTGTCCATTTCCCAAATAGTGGCGATGTTTCCATCGGGCGCGGCGCCTCGGCCTATCTTCTGGCACCCAATACCCATAATCGCTCAGTATCGCCCAAATCAGAAGGTCCATCTGCACAGTTGCAAACTCCCACGCGCTCGCTTTGGATTGGAAATTTGGATAGCGCTGTAACAAGCGAGCAACTCATCCACGTGTTTGCGCCGTACGGTGCAATTGAGAGCTTGCGGCTTCTTCCTGAGAAGGTGCGCGCATCAGAATTCCCGATTATGTCCGTTACTTCTGACGCGTTTTTTTTTTGTTTCTCTCAGGAATGTGGATTCGTGAACTTTGTCGATCAGGCAGACGCTATCCGTGCTAAGGATGATGTTCTCAACCGCCTCGGCGGCAACATCGGCATGCCGAACGGACAGACCGTTCGTATTGGGTTTGGAAAGGCCGACAGTGCGCCTGTCGCTCCCGCGAAGGGAAACCCCGCTAGCCCAGGGCCGACCTCGCCTGGCGGCGGACCGAACACCATTGGCAGCAATTCTGGCCTTGGCGCGATGGACGCACAACTCCAGTCGTCGCCTACGCGTGCACTGTGGATCGGATCAATTCCTTCGTCGACCACCCCGGCTACGATTCTTAGCGTATTTAGTCCATATGGTCCCATCGAGTCTGCACGCGTGTTGACGCACAAAAACTGTGGTTTCAGTGAGTCCATCTCGCTTCTGTGTTATTCAGTATTAATCCCTGGATTTAGTCAACTTTGAGCGCTTGGACGACGCAGTCCGCGCGCGCAAGGCCCTCAATGGGCGCGATGTCCTGGGAAGCGACGTTGGCGCGATCCGCATTGGTTTTGCCAAGGTGCCTGTCAAGAACGGACAGGAAGGAACGGGTTCTCCGGACGAGAATGCCAACGTCGTCGCCCAAGGCGTCGGCGATTTGAGTGTTGGCGCTACGATCCACGCTCTGCGCAGCATAAAAGGCGCGTCTACGATCCCGGCCGAGCAGCAGGTGCTCGGAGGCGCGGTTGAGAACTATAGGTCCAACCTGCTCCTGAGCATGATTGCGGGAGGGATGCACACTGCGCCCCCTACCCCAGATGGCAAGCCGGCTGCGTGGCCCGCGTCTGTTACAGAGCAGCAGATGGTGCTTAGGGAGCTGGCGGGAGGTAATCCGGATGCAGAACTTGATATTCAGGCGTTAGCTGGTACGGTTAGACTGCAGTCTTTTAGATGCTATTCATTGATGCCCCTCTTTAGAATTCAGGCCACCTACCATGTATTACACCACTATTCCTCTTGTGTCCGAAAGGCCCCACAACCGCCGCTGGGATGCTTCCAAGTTGCGCGAATTGCGCAAGCGTCTCGACTCTGGCACGATGGGCGTCGACGAGATCGACCAGGTGGCTGCAGACTTTATGGATGGTGAAATCGTCGATTTGGCCTCTGACTGGCTCGGAAACACCGTCAGTCCAATTTATAGTCGTGCTGCTTGGTTACTAACAATGTTTTCCTTCGTAGGTTGTTCAAAAGCTTTTCGAGAGGTGCTCTTCTGGACCTCGCGTTGCGATGCTTGAGCGCATTTGCCCTCACCTCGCGATGATCGGCATTCACAAGAATGGCACCTGGGCGGCGCAGAAGATTATCGAATGCGTTACTAGCCCTGATGAAGTCGCTCTCATCGCGCAAAACCTTCGGGCCTATGCTCCTCCGCTTCTCCTGGACCAATTTGGCAATTATGTCATTCAGTAAGTGGATGATTTCATTTTGGCTGTTCTATGAAAGAGACTTATGATGGGCTGACAGATGCTGCTTGCGATTCGGAGCGCCTGCTAATGAATTTATCTTTGACGCCATCGTGGATCGCATGTGGGAAGTTGCTCAAGGCCGCTTCGGTGCTCGGAGCATGAGAGCCTGCCTCGAGAGCCCCCACATTACCATCAACCAGCAGCGTCGGATTGCCACCGCCGTGATCCTCAACTCGATCCCGCTGGCTACCAACCCCAACGGTGCGCTGCTCCTGACGTGGCTTCTTGATACATCTGGATTCCCATCCCGGTACAACTTGCTGGCCCCGCGCTTCACGCCTCACTTGTCCCATTTGTGCACGCACAAGTTGGCGTCTCTGACTGTTCTTCGCATCGTCAATCAGAAGATCGAACCCGAGGCGTCGAGCCAAATTGTTGAAGCGCTGTTCTCTTCTCCGGGCGACCATGTTCTGACGGACGTCCTGGGCGATCAAGTCAATGGCGTTGCTGTCGTGCACAAGATTTTGACCAGTCCTTTCATTGATCATAACGCGAGGCAGTCTTACATTGAGGCTACCAAACGGGTTCTCATCGAGCTGAAGGTTATTGCGACGCAGGCCTATCGAAGGCTTATCGAGGAAGTGGGTTTGCCCGTGCCTAACTTCCAGCCAACGTACAACAACACGCTACCTCCGACTGGAAAGGTCACGAAGAATTCCACGCAGAACTTTGGCGTTCCAGGACTTCCATCGGGATACCCATCCAACGACCAAGGTTTCGCTTCGATGATGGCCGCGCTCCAAATGGGCGGTCAGAACCCCCAAGCTGGCCCGACTAACCAGCCGCAGCTGCAGCTTGACACGTCGTACAACCAGGGCGGTCCGCGCCGCGCCGCGCCGAACCCGCAACAAAATGCGTACCCCCCACCTAACGAGGCCTACAACCCGTTCTCGATGCGCTCCCCCGACAGCGGCAATAGCCCGCGACAGGTCAACATCCGCCGCATGCCTGGCGCACCCAACAACGGACCGATGCTTGCTCCCCAGTCGCCCTACGGAAACCAATCCCCTATTCTCGCGCACGGCGGCCCCTTGCCCAGCATGAACCAGCACCAGGCTGCCTATGGAGGCATGCCGCCGCAACAGGTGCCACCTCACGTATATCAGTCTTATATGTATCAGCCATATCAACAGAACCCACCTTCGAACATGGGCTCCTTCCACGCATAAATGCAATACACGACATCTCATGACGCCTTTCCTTAATCCCTTTGAACGACGCCAATTTTTGAAATCATATAGCGCCGCCCCGCCGGTGCCCCCTCCCTTTCGCTCGTTTGGTTTCGCAATCTGCTTTTGTATGTTGGTTTGCTCATGTTGATGTGGAAAGTCTCTTCTATACCCCCCTCCCTTGCATTCATGTGGATGCATCCCACACAGTCTTTTCCTCTTTCTCTCTCACAAAAATGGGGCATTTGCTTTGTGCGACTACCGGGCGATGCTGGAACGAACGGTTGTTCTAAAAAATTCCTTCTGATATAGTTCATTTTTTCCTCGTTTTACTTGTACAACAAAGGATGGTTGCCTCTATGGACAACCATAAAATCGAATAGACTAACTTTCACTGCTTTCCCTAAATGTAAGTAGTTTATCCAGTCTGGTTTTCCATCCGACGTGGCAAAAGTGTCCTACATACTTTCGTAGACATCTATCTATCTTGGAACCTATACTGCACAATTAATACTGTGTCTTATTTGTGTATATAATCTATTACTCTTACTTTTCTCTCTGTTAACATCATCATTTGCTGCCTTGTCTTGAACTTCCGTGTGCGCCGCGTGAAATGGGTAATTCAGCGTCAAAAGCTGCCCGAAAGTATCCTACTCGTGTGTCTGTGCCCAAGTTGGCACCACATCAAGCACCAAGCCACCCGGAGGCCAAGGTGCAGAGCAACACACTCGCGGATAGCCATCGCAGTGAAGGTCTGTGCGTGGATTTGCACCCGAGCGTCATTTACCTTTTTTCCGTGAAGCTATCGAACAGGATGCAGGCGATCCAGACTTTCTCTCGAATCTGAGCAGGCTAGGGCAGGTCCGGGTGGACCACCACATGCAGCACGTCCGTCCGGTGGGTAGTGCCGTGTCTTGGGATGTCGCACTTCTAACACGTCTCTTTATTAGGAGGTGAACAACACGACGCGTCTGTTCGCGTCCCGCGCCAAGTCGGAGGCGGCGACCGAGCCCGCCAAGAACCAACTGTACGCATCTGTGCTCAGCGATCTGCTGGACCGCCGGAAGGGCGCGCACTCGCGCCAGGACCTCGAGAAACTAGCCCGTGAGTTCAACATCGATGTGGGCAAGCTGGAAACGCTGGCACGCTTTGTGAACAGCCCGAGCATCAACAGCGCAAGCATTCGGCCTGTCGCCGGCAAATCGGAGGAGGATGGGTTCATGGCTACAGTGAGTGCCTATGCAAAACTCGCCTGACTTTGAGTGACTTAATTCATGCAATAGGCGGTGTGGATGGAACCTAAACTTAGATAGGTTCGAGAAACGGCGTAAAAGTAGTCGGCCGCCCTATAACAGCCTACCTATGAAAATTAATTCGATTGAACTTCTCAAAATTAAGGTAGAATGCAGGTTCCAGAACCCGCTGTTGGGTCCGTCGTATGATATATGCATAGTGGTCGTATACAAAGGTTGGTAGGTGATGAAGAATACACATGATGCAAATCCGGCGGGTCACAGAAGAGGTATCATGAACGAACGAATGAAGACATTATTTAAGGATGTAATGAGTGTGAGGGATGGAAAGGTGTGCAAGATGGACAACCGTAACGAGATCTTCACGATGCAGAAAGACATAGAGATAAATAAACGGCCATGCAAAAGATGAGAGATTAGTTTGCTGTAAACTGATTTGCGTCGAAAGAGAGGTCGTCGAAGTGGAATGAGTCAAGCCGCATTTCGAGGCTTGCGTCTTCATCTTCATCCAGGCTAGGCGCTTGTATGGGAGCTGAGGGGCCTTTGGTAAATCGCTTTGATGACATCGCTTCCCAACTGTGCTTAAGGCTGCTTGATCGCGACTTGCGAGGGGTTATGTTCGGCGTTGACGTAGCGTTGAGGTCTAATCCTAGACCAAGCCCAAGGTTCAAACCAACATTGGCATCAAATACTGACTCGAAGCTTTCAAATGCTGGGAGGTCAGTGGAGTCCTTCGGGCTGACGAGGCGAACAGAGTTCACCTCCTCAGTACTGGTGGGTGTCTCTGGTCCCGTGGTTAGAACGGAGGACATGATGGATGCAGGGGTAGATGTGGTTGAACGTGGTGTAGGGGTTGTGCGTCCGGAATCTTCGGGTTCGGCAGAAGGGGTGACGGTTGAAGGTGCTGCTGAGAATGAAAATAGTTTCTGAAGGGTTACCGAGATGCGTCGTGTGGTTGATTTGGCACTAGAGGTGGTAGGGGTAGGAGAAGCTGCGCGAAGGCGCGCTTCTTCGTGTTCAGCAGCTGTGTATAGAGAAGGGCGACGAGTTAGAGGTCTAGAAGGCGCGCGCATTGAGGGTGGAGGTGATGTAGTGGAAGTCGACTCGGTAGGAGACATAGGAGGTCGATCATCTAGCGAAGCTATTGATGGCTGGGATTTCAAAGAGGGTGTAGTGAACAAATCAGAAAGGGTTTTGGATGCTCGCCGCACCACTGTGGGTGATCTCGGTCGTTCCGCAACATCAGTTTGAGGCAGCGACGGGATAAGTGGAACCGGGGGAACTGGCAAAGGCGGGAGAGGTGCATCATGTCCCTTCGGTTTTGAGCGCAGTGTCCCTGTAAGGGACCGGAAAACTTTGGACGCGCGAGCCTTGAGAGTGGCCGCGCGCTTGACTCCAGGCTGCGATCCTGTCGCTTCTGGTGTGTCCCCACCATCCTGCACTCCTGACCTTGTCTTTCGACTGACTTTGACGACCTCGATTACGTCCGAATCGTCGGCCACATTTCGGACAGCGACCCCAGGCCGTTGGCGGATACTCTCTCGAATGGAATTTGGATTGTCTTCAGCGCCAGTATCCTGTTCATATTCGGACTCTGTATCGCTGTCGATATCGTCCTGCCCCCGATAATTGTCAGTTATCATAGCATCCACGACAGAGACGTTTGCGAAGCTCTTGGGCGTAATTGTGGTATCCATCTCATCTGCACGGTCATCATAGGGTGCGAACGCATCTTCAGCCAAAGAGAAAAGCGAAATGGTATCCGGGCGTTCCATAACCTCCGAGGAAGCTGGATTCTCTGCGTCGAAAAAGCACCACGCCGGGGTTTCGTCCTCTTCCGGAGGGACGACAAAGACGTTAGGCATCTGCATGGCGGGGTCCGGCGGGGTATAGTTGCTGGGCTTTCTGGCCGAGAAGAAAGAGGGAGCCATGCAGAAAGACAGCGCGGAAATCTGAACAGTCAACCTGGTCAGCCCCGAGTCACGTGTTCGCGTAGGCTCCTGCAGGAATTCGCACTGCTTGCAATCTTGTCGACTACAATGAACCAAATGAATATGGCCGTCACCTTTCTCGGGACTTCCAGCGGTGGAGGTCCTTCAGAGTCTAGAAATTGCTCTTCTCTTGTCTGCGATATGCTCGCAGACCAGTCTCTCTGGAGTACGTCCTCGAGCTTTCCTCTCCATCGGCTTTTATAACCAACTTCCATCAGGATAGTGGTGGACTGTGCAGAAGGCACTACGCGTCAGTTCTCGCTCCAGCCTCATTACACCAAGCCTCATGTACGCCTCAGTAAGATCTCAAAGATATTTATCACGCATATGCACGGTGAGCACAGTCCCTGTGGCGTCTTTTCATGATCTTATTCCAAAGTATAGCCGATCACATTATGGGCATCGTTCCCCTACTTCGAAATATTTTATTTCCTCCTCTCTCAGCTCCCCGGGCAGCGCATCAGTCTCCAGTAAATCCTTGCTTCATTATTTAACGTGCAATCCATCCTTACCCTGATTTGCAGCCCAGAACTATCGAAATATATGGCCCAGCGGGCCTGCGATTATTTGTTCGGCAGATAATGAAGATGACTCTCACTCGCACCTCAGATACATACGTCGTCCACGAGCTGCTGACGACAGAAGATTCGATCACACCGTGCGATCTTCCACCTCCTTCTGACACAGCGCTGTCGAACCTCTACACTCTGCAATCGAGCATCCTACATCCCAGCGAAATTGCTGGGCAAGATATTCGCGCCTCCCCCGATGGAGTCTGGCGCGCCATCACCCAGGGTAGAGGCGTCAAGAGCCCGATAACTGTCGACGCAGGAGCCATCCTACATCGAGGTGAGCTGATTTTCTCACACTCATGTTACGTGCTGATCACTTATATTCATTTATCCAGATCCCTGTATCGGATATACCTTTACTGAGGTAGAATATCCTTCCAGAAAGCTCGTTATTTTGGGAGATACCTACGACCCCTCTCCGATGACCCCGCTCTGCGTCAATCCTTCCCCGAGTCTACTCGTGCATGAAGCCACTGATTCGTGTATATCACGACACGCGGATTCTACGGGAAAGCTCTCTCGGCGATCAGCTAAGGAAGTTCATGAAAAAGCACTGGGGAAAGGCCACTCCATCCCAGAGATGGCTGGCGAGTTTGCAAAATTAATAGGTGCTCGAGATCTCGTACTCAACCATATTGGTGGAAGGTCAGTCAGATGTACATCGCGTAATTGCAATGCGGGCTTATCCCTTTCGCTTTTTCAGGTTCCCGGCACCTCGAAACCCCAAAGACTATGACCGGCTCAAAATCATGCGGGATATAGAACAAAGGGCAAGTGTTGCCTGGGGCTCAGGAAAAAATGCGACGGCTGCTACGGACTTTTTGCGCATTTACATTCCTTACCACCCACGAGAAGACACTGTAAATTCAGGTCCAGGATTCGAAGTTGTACAGGCACCGTCCTATGAAAGCGGGACTCGCCTATCTCAGCCATCTAGCTCTCATAAACCTTCAACAGACGCTAATCGCCCTGACATACGTCAGTCTAGAAGGACAGATATGTCACACTCAAATACCAATCAAAAAAAGAGGAAGCGGTGATCTGTGACTAGTCTCTTCCTACGTAGCAAAGTTTCTGATTTAACATAATTGGTCTCGATTTCTATCTATCTCAGTATGAGAGGGATACAAAAATGAGATTTATCATACAAATTGTGGTCTGACTATGTATATCTACTTGTGATCATGATCTAGATACAGAGTTCACGGAATGATATAATAAGAAAGTTCGATGCTACAAGAAGGATTGGAGATAACAAAAAAGATGATATCCAAGCTTGTAGACGGGAGTCTAGGTCGTACGAGATCTAGATTATGAGCATGTATGTCACAGCAATGATGACATGATAAGGAGTGAAGATAATAATACAATTACTGTCAATGGGACTTCAGAGAGCAGCGATTAGCGGGTACATTACTGGTAGAACTTGAATAAAAAGGACCGTGTCCATTAATTTTCTCGTGTCGTAGATTCCAGAGTTGAGGTCGTGGTCACGGGAATGACTGTCTCCATCGTGAGGGTCTTGCGATGCTTCGCCAGAGCGTGGGCAGACATCGGTGTCGTCAAGTCGTTACGTTCGCAGATGGTGCCCTCCGTCTGCGACGAATACACCGTAACTGTGTTTGGCACAGAGAGAGGTAGCGCCTCGGCCGCTTTGTACGCGAACTTGGAGCGCTTCCTGATCCACCAGCCATATTTCTGGGGAACATTCTCAGCGTCAGTAATATATCGTGGGGAGCGGCGCATCCGCAGGCAGGTCACGCACAAAGAAGAGGAGCGGGATGGGCATGCACACGGTCGACAGCGCGGCGAAGACGCTCATCGCCCACTGGTCGCCCAGGGCGCCGAACATGTATGGGGCCAATAGCGGGAATACCGCGCCGCAGGTGCAGCGCAGGACCACGGTCGCGGCGATTGCGCTTGCAAAGTAGATGCCGTACGTATCCATGAGGTAGGTCGTGAGGCTCTGCATGATTTGCGCGACACCTACGCCGAATGGGACGCCCGCCAGAATGGGCACGATCCATGGCAGTGTAGGTGAGGATGTCCTGAGTAAAGACGGAGCACAGTTAGGTGGGGAGAATAGTAAAAATGGTGTGCAGCGCACCAGGCGAACCACCAGAGCCCGATTGGCACTAGTACAGCGCCGATGATGGCCATGTGGAGGCGACTGTTCCCAGTCAAAGTATCAACAAGATGTCCAAGAAGTGCGAATGATGTACGTACGCTTCTGGAGGGGCGCGACCGGTCTCACTCGTGTCCATACTTTTCCAGTAAAGTCGGTTTTGGATTGATTGGGACGATACTCCGAGCACGATTCCCAGACCTATACCAAGAAAAGCGAGTCCGCCCTGGCCTGTAGTAAAGTGGCGGTGATTCTCGAAAACAATCGGAAATCCAGCGAATAATGAGTAGAGGGTGCCGTATACGATGGAGATATAGATCGCCAGAAAGAGTACGATGGGTTCCGTGACCAAGAAGACTACGTAAAGTCGATCATAAATTTTACAAGAAATCGAAAGCGTCAAAATTGCAACGTACCAAATGGCCTGCTGAAGTTGGCCCTCAGCACTTGAGTGCGTGACTTTGATTGATTTTGGTAATAGATGGAAACAAAGTGTACTTGCTGTCCAGAGGCCTTGAACAACTTCTCGGCGCGCCAATGCAGGAGGACAGGGGCATACTATGGAGTTTGATTAGCAGCGCGCTAGTTTTGATAGGATATGCAGTATACCGTTTCCGGTGTGAGGAAGTAACCTGTGATGAGAGTGACAAGCGAGAAGATGAACATCAGCCAGAATGTGAAATGCCATCCAAGGCGGGGATTCTCTACAACGAAACCTCCGACAATAGGTCCGATTACTAGATTCATTTTGAGTACTTCGCGACGCGACAACGAGCTGGAATATTACCTGGCCCAAGAAAGGGAATTGTCGCATAGATTGCGGATGCTAACCCGCGTTCGCGAAAGCTCCATATGTCGCTGACGGCTCCGCCGGCATTTGTAAGAGCTGGGGCCGATATTAAGTCTGGGGTATATGCACAGCGGATAGACAATAACTCACGAGAAGAGCCGAAGATACCGGTGAGAAGGCGACAGGAAAGCAAGGTCGCTAAATTGTAGCTTAGGGCACCTTGGACCTGGAAGATTGCGTAGAGCGATAGCGTTACAAGGAACACAATGCGCTGATAAGTACCATGTGAGTATTAGATAGTTGTGAATGAAAATAAGGCTGACTCTGCCAAACATCTGTTTCGGGAATTAATTATAGAACGTAAGAGATAATTTATAGATGTTGAGTAACCAAATGAGTACTTGCCTCGCCCATGGAAGCGAAGATCAACGGTCTATTTAGAGTGAAAATAACATAAGCGACTGTCGGGCTTGTTTTGTTGAATCGACATACCCTAGTGCAAAGCCCAAAACATAGAGAGATGTGCCAATAATAGCAGCTTCAAAGGATATGCCCAAGTCTTGTGCTGTCTGTTTTAAACCGCCAGAGTATGACGAACTACCAAAGGCGACGGTCCAGGTACATAGAGCCAACTGAGGACAGCGTTGGAAGGTAGGATAGATGATAGAAAAAGACTACACACCTGCATAGTAATGGCCCATTTTTTAGTTTTTGACCAATTGTACGGATCTTCGGGGTCATTTAGATCCCAGTCGACAATATATGGGTCCGTGGGGGTGCCAGATCCGAGATATGTGCGTTCTGTTACCGACTGTTTTTCGATGTCTTGGCTGCCAATGGTGGTGGTAGAATAAAGAGTAGGAGATGAATGAGAGACCATGGCGGGTTGGGGGAAATAATTGTACGACGCCAAGATTCCAATTTATAGGATGCTGGATAGCACATCCTCGGGCAGGGAATACCGAAAGAGAAGGATACAAGAAGACCGATCGACGAGCTGTGATCATTACTTTTGGGAAGAGATTGGCTATACGAGCAAGAAGTAGCGATTAAACATGTTCGCCGGACTATGACGCTTGGCCAAACTCGATGGCCAGACGCGCAGCAAAGCTTTGTGTGGTCTTCCAAAGTCTATGGGGGCGCTGGCCTTGTTCTTGTTTCGATAACAGAGTTGTGCGGGGTGTTAATGAGGCCCTTCTCGGTGGGACACTGGCCGTGTTGCGCTGGATGAGGCCATCTCGGAGATTGCGCACGTGCCCTGGTTCGACGCTGGCTCGCGTCGCGCCTCCATCATCGCAGCGCTGTCAAGTGTCCGCCCAAATCGTGAGGAGGAGATCTGTTGTGGTGTGTTTGCGAGTGTCACTTGACCTGATCAGTGCGGCCTCTGCTCCTCGTCTCCTCCTGTTCCCAGCACCCGACACAGCATCCTCCCCCGCCCCCGTCCACAAAGCCCCCCGTCAACATCCGCCACGCCTTCGTCCCCCAGACTCTCAACGCCCACTCACGCCCCCGCAATCTGCATATCAACAGCCCGCCCACCGCCTCACAATGGCAACGCACGGTCCAATCAACGGTGTAAAAGTATCTCGTGCGTACAACTCACAAGTCTACCCGTCTTCTGACACTTATCCCCGCCCATATCGCATCCATAATCTCTCTTGCGTCCAACCCTTCTCCTCCGCACCTCAAACATCTAATCGCCCTCAATCGCCACGTGCTTGCTCGACCCAGCCATCGACGACCCCAACAAGGTCATCAAGGTCATTGCCTCCGAGGGCAAAAGCGGTGAGACGAGGGACCTCACATACACCAACTGCAAAGTCGCCGGAAATGGCTCCTTTGGTGTCGTATTTCAGGCAAAACTCGTCGGTCCTCCGAAGGACGGCGATGACATCGCTATCAAGAAAGTCTTGCAGGACAAACGCTTCAAGGTCCGTCCACCGGATCTAGTAATTCTCCCATCTCACCATTTTTCCAGAATCGCGAACTTCAAATAATGAGACTCGTATCTCATCCCAACGTAGTTGACCTGCGCGCGTTTTTCTACTCAAACGGAGACAAGGTGGGCTTTTTCCATCTCAACACAAATACCAAGATCCGTGCTGATGTCATCTGCAGAAAGACGAGGTTTACCTCAATCTCGTGTTGGAATATGTACCCGAAACTGTCTATCGTGCGAGCCGCCACTACGCAAAGCTCAAGCAGCCCATGCCTATGCTCCAAATCAAACTGTACATGTACCAACTTTTGCGCTCACTCGCCTACATCCACTCCGTCGGCATCTGTCATCGAGACATCAAGCCCCAGAACTTGCTCCTCAACCCAGCCACAGGCATCCTCAAACTGTGTGATTTCGGCTCTGCTAAGATCTTGGTCTCAGGAGAGCCCAATGTCAGCTACATCTGCTCGAGGTACTACCGTGCCCCGGAACTCATTTTTGGTGCAACCAACTACACCACTAACATTGGCAAGTCGTGCTACCCATTAATTATGTAGATCACCATTAACCCATATGGCTAACAGACATTTGGTCAACGGGATGTGTCATGGCTGAGCTAATGCTTGGTCAACCTTTATTCCCTGGAGAGAGTGGCATCGACCAGTTGGTCGAGATTATCAAGGTGCTCGGCACACCCTCGCGCGAGCAGATTAAGACCATGAATCCCAACTATATGGAGCACAAGTTCCCCCAGATCAAACCACACCCTTTCTCAAAAGTAAGTGCGGACAAAACACCGCTATGGCGTCATGCTTACCTGTCCCAAGGTTTTCCGGCCACGCACGCCGCACGAGGCCATTGACTTGGTATCTAAACTCTTGGAATACACGCCTGGAGCGAGGCTGAGCGCAGTGGAGGCCATGGTGCATCCATTCTTCGACGAGTTGAAGCAAGAAGGCGCAAGAATGCCAAACGGCAAGGATTTCCCGCCCCTTTTCAACTTCACCCGCGAAGGTGAGTGTGATATGACGCCTTGCCGTGCACATTGCTGACAATGGTAACAGAGCTTTCTGTGCGACCTGACCTTATTCGACAGTTGGTGCCGCCGCAGTGCGAACCGGAGCTGGCCTCGCGGTCGATTTTGCTGGACAACTTTGTGCCCATACCACTGGAGCAATTGAAGATCACGCTGGATTAAGGGCAGGGTGCCAGCACGAGCCTCTAGTTTTGCAATCGTTTCTGTTTCTCGCGATTCTCGTATATATCTTGAATTGAAATGTGATGAACTTGTACGCACGGGATAAATAAATATTGAAGAGCGAAAATGATCGTAAACAGAATGGCGACATGTGGCGTGAATAGAACGTAAGCTTGGCATATTGCCCGCGCCGGTTATAATTCGTCCAGTCTTTCCTCCGTCCCGCACAAAATGCCTCCCAAACAGCAGGGCTACGTCTGCGACACCCTCCCCGCCCCCCGCCTCGCCAACGCACACGACCAGCTCGTATCCTTCCACGACGACGACCCCGACGATCCCGAGCCCGCCCCTATCCGGAAGCCGGAGACACAGCCGTCCCCGCGCAAACTATGTGTCCGCCACCAGCGGATGGCCGACGAGGGCACCAATCTCAAGCTGCAACAGGTGTGCATATATGCGCTTTTTCTCGCCCCCTGCTGATCGCTTCCAAAGTCCCTAGATGCGCTCCCCGTCGCAGAGCGCGAAGCGGTCAACGCCGTCTGGTCCAACTTTTCGTCCTCCTCGCATCCCCAGCGGGCCCTCATCCTCCAGGGCCTCCTCACCATGTGCTGCTTCTCCCAGCTCTCGTTGCTCACCGAGCAGCTCGCGCATCTCATCCGCATCGATCCCTTTGCAGTCCTCCCCCGTGAGGTCAGTCTGAAAATACTCGGTTATCTCGACGCCACTTCCCTGTGCCGCGCCGCCCAGGTAACTCGCCAGTGGAAGCACCTTGCGGACGACAACATCCTGTGGCGTGGCATTTGCGAGCAGCATATCGGCCAAAAGTGCCACAAGTGCGGCTGGGGACTCCCCGTCTTGGAGAAGAAGCGAGTCTATCGCCCAAAGTCAAAGTCACCATGCCCTTCTCCCGCGCCCTGCCTTTCTTCCCTGCCCCAGCAATCTCTCAAGCGCGGCACCCCGTGTTCCTCGGATTCCCTCTCCTCTCCCCCTGCGAAGCGTCAGCGGACTGACAGCGCGTCCCCCGCGCCTGTAGATACCCCGCTTCCTTCATGTTCTTCTACCCATGATCATGAAGACAATTCCCTATCATTACTCTCCACAGAATCATCTGTTCCCTCGGTTACACGACCATGGAAAGACGTCTACAGCGAACGGATGACCATCGAACGCAATTGGCGGCGCGGGCGGTGTACAGTGCGCACACTCAAAGGGCACACCGATGGCGTCATGTGTTTGCAGTTTAACGAGGCGCTAACGCACCCTGCATTCCCTGTCCTCATCACCGGATCCTACGATCGCACCATTCGCGTCTGGAATATGGAGACGGGAGAGCAGTTACAGTGCATGAGGGGCCATACCCGCGCCGTACGCGCGCTTCAGTTTGACGAGGTCAAGCTCATCACTGGCAGCATGGATCACAGCATCAAAGTATGGGATTGGCGGCGCGGTCAATGTATCCGGACGCTGAATGGGCACACAGATGGTGTTGTCTGCCTCAATTTTGACAGTAATGTGCTTGCTAGCGGCGGAGTTGATTCTACCGTCAAGGTGTGGAACCTGCGCACGGGGACTGCGTTCACTCTCCGCGGCCACTCAGACTGGGTCAACGCCGTCCAGCTTTGGGACTCGAATGGGCCGAGCTCATCTACAGGGGGAGCGTCTATTTTTGACGTCTCTGGATCGACGTCCCCGATTGGCAATAATCAGTCCTCGCAAATCGATCCGGGCAAGATGCTCTTCTCGGCGTCGGACGACGGTACCATCAAGCTATGGGACTTGAACCTGCGCACATGCGTCCGGCAATTTACCGGGCACGTCGGGCAGGTACAGAGCATGAAGTTGCTAATGGCGGACGAGTGCGACGACGAGGCAAGTGGGGAACCAGAGGCGCCTGCGGAACCCCACGCTGCCGACGGGGAACCCGCAACGACGGTGGAATCGCACAACCTGCTTGTCCCCAAGCGCAAAAAACCGGTGCTCATCTCGGGTAGTCTGGACAACACGATCAAGCTCTGGGACATCGACACGGGCGAAGCAACGCGGACGTACTTTGGGCACATCGAGGGCGTATGGGGCGTCGCAAGCGACAAGATGCGGTTGGTCAGTGGCAGCCATGACCGCACGATCAAGGTAGGTATTCTTTTTTGATCCACGGGAGTTCACAACCTAACCAGATCCCCCTCAGGTGTGGTCGAGGGAGAAAGGAAGTTGCACGGCTACACTCGTCGGCCATCAGGCTGCTGTCAGTTGTATTGCCCTGGGCGAAGATAAAATCGTGTCTGGAAGCGACGACAACACGATCAAGGTCTGGAGTTTCAGCGGTTGAAGCGGAGCACGAGGCGCCGCTTTTTTTTCGATAGTTGTACACTTCCATTCGTCCCAAATTATTCGGTTGTTGTGCATAGTGGAATAGGCGCGTTGTATATTATTAGATGGCGACACTAAGCGTGTTGAATGAGAAGCATGGTTTACTTACCCTCGCTGCACGCCACGAATAGGTGTTAGTTTCCATATATGTATATAGGGAACACCTTCAACTTGAGTCGAAAATAAATTATCAATAGATTGTCTTGTAATATATGGAAACTATAGGAAGCCACCTGGTCCGAGATAGTATTAAGGGGGGTATGTACGTATGTGGTATGCGGCCCACGTCAAGGGTAAAGAAATCAAGGTATATGCGATGGAAAATTTAAGTTCGGAAACCGAGTGTTTTCAATTGTGGTTTCCGAGTCCTGTAGTCGAGAATTTCCCTGGCTTCAAGCGATTGACTTCGGACCATTTGCTCGTCATCCGAAGTAGGAGTCATCTTCAAATTACGCAATTGGTTTTCGAGGTATTCACGATAACCGTGCTGTCGGTAGTGCTCTAGGCTGGGTGGCTTGTAATGAACTACTTCCTTGATGCGGTCCATGAATTTCACATAGCGCTCAAAATTGATCAATGGATAGCCATCCACTTTCACAATCGTTGGATATTTCTGAAGAACAGCATGTAGTTCTTTCAGGTGAACAGCTGAAGATACGGCGATTAGCCCAAGAGGACACTTTCGTAATTTCAGTGAAGCTCACCTAGCCAAGGAATGCAGCGATCGCGTTCTTCGGGAGTTGGTGCGTCGCTCACCGCATTTCGATAACCACGATGATTTGCAGTCGGATTAATGATATCACCTAGGGCCTCCAGCTTTCCCTGCATTGGCAGCGTCAGTGCGGATTTGGTCAATCGGAGTCTCTCAATCGGAGCGGAGTGCAAAGCGGATGCGATGGCGACCAAGGACGAGAAGTTTCGCAGTTTCCTGCATTCCTGGAGAGATCTTAGCAAAATATCATGTATCCCAAGATATTTTACTTACTTGAGCAGTGTGTATGAAGAACTTAAGCACGTCTGCCCTCTGATCTACACGATCATAGTGCAATATCGAGTCTTTCACCCAAAAAAGGATTCGGTTGTTGGTTGTATATGCTCCTTGCACATTGTTATACCCAGAATGGCGCCGTAGGTGTGCGATATAGTCCGAAGGAACCAGGATCTTATATTGATCTCCTTCTAAAATGGAAAGCGCGATTGCGAGGTCTTGCGGCCTGATTTCGGAAGCTTTGAGCAACTTTCTACCTGGCGAGAGGGGTGATAAAGGAACTTCGTTAGCCTAGAAATAATTGTCAATTTCATGATATATTCGCAACCAAGTGTAACGCGTGCACCCTGTTTTCGATGAGGTTTAGAAGGTCTCGCGCTTTGTCAGACATCGTTGTTGAAGACTTGAGTCGGATAGCCATTTCGCAAAAAGTTTTCATTTGCCAGAGTAATTGATGATCTACCGGTAAACTGCGGTTGGATAACCATTGCATAATGACCATAAAGATGCTGAAAAATTTGATGAGAGAAAACTAGGCAGTTTCAAGGACTGGCTTACTTGAATTGGAGAGCAACTCTATCTTCGGGATGGATACTTGTATCCCGTTCTACATCGTAAAATCGACGAGATAACATTCCAAAGAGATCCTCGGGCGTAGTAAAATCAGCGCATGCTGTCAATAACACATCTCTGTAATCTTTGTCTCTTCGTGAGTCTAAAGGGCCAAGTCAATGATAACCAAATGTCATGAAATAGGCATCGGCTCACTAAAATTAGTTATCAAGCGTTGAACAAGTCCCTCCAGCGTCCCGGATGCAACAGTTCCAGAGTCGTTCAAATTGACGATGATTCGTGGATCCGTTATTGCCGCCCGTATGTCACCTGTTAGATGGGTACCAGGATCTGAAGATGAGGTGCTTTTATTTGCTAGGGATTTTGCACCATCATACGATATAGATCGTTCTTTCATATGATGAACACCAATTTGAGCGGGTAGAGAGGAAGAAAGAAGTGGGACCTCTAAATTTCCTCCGCTTGGATGAAAGAGAGAAGCAGCTCGGGGATATGGCGATTGAGACGATGAGAGAGTGTGTCCGAGATCGACTGCTACCGATGGGCTGAGCAAAGGGCGCGACATTGAATCCTGTCGATCGTGTCTTCTCTCCGATGGACTTGTTGAAAATCCACTAGCAACGCCAAGAGGCGACGGACCATCGTCCTTGTGGCCTTGATTAGAGAAAGACATGGCGCTCCTTTCTGACATCGAAGTCATATTGCTTGTTTCACTTGAAGACGTCGAGGGCCTACTGCCATTGTTCCGAATAGAGAATCGACCAAACCTCTTTGACAATGGAACACGAGAATCTATCGATGCATGAAATCAGAAATGTGCATTTAGAATTTGGGTGCCTTTTACCTGTGGGCGAGACTCCTCTGATTTCCAAGATTGACTTCCTGATGTCACCAATGGAAGGCCGGAGCTCAGGCTTTTTCTGCCAGCACCTTTGTAAGAGAGCCCACATCTCGTCGGATAGACCTTGAGTCATTGCAATTCGGCCTGGGTGCTTCGGAAGTTTCCCATTATCTAGCTCTCTCATCACAGCTATATCGCGTTGTATATTGCTGAACGGTGGTTCCCCGCTGAGAATCTCCAGACAGATCATACCAAAACTCCATACGTCCGAATGAGTTGATACCATGCCATGTTGTTGGAGAAGTTCGGGGGCAAACCATCGTGGGTTAACGCTATTTGACGTGGTCATTCCGCCACACTTTCAGGCGACGTGAGTATGATCTTGAATTTTTGATCTCTGAATATATGTTATGCTTACATCCTCCAAAAATTTGGACAGACCGAAATCCGACAGTAAAGCCGTTCCGTCCTTGGATATCAAAACATTGGCCTATCTATGATTAGATAACATGAACTACAATTACAGATAATATGCTTACCCCTCGAAGGTCTCCGTGCACAATTCCTCGATTATGTAGGTATTGCAGGCCTAGTAACAGAGGGTTCAAATAGAGCTAGATGAAAAACAGTCAAGTCATACGAACCAGATGCGACCTCTGCTAAGATCTTCAGTCGATCAACTGTTGGAAATTTCTTCACATACGAAATTGAAGTCCCATTGTCCATCCATGGGCTAACCTGTTGAAAATATTATAGGTTGCTTTCGAAACTATGTGAAAATTGCACTCACTGAATATAGGTCGTCCCCTATATATATGATGCCATAAAGCGGGACAACGTTAGGGTCATTTAATTCCCTCCATATAGAGACCTCTCTTTGAAAACGCTATCAAGATCATTAGGCGAAACTTTTACATCGGGCAAGGGTTTGACTGACATGTTGAACATCTGGGTTACTAGCCAGTGTTCTAGGTAATCTCAATGCAACCTATACATTTTTAATGGCTAGACATATTTATTATCAGTCATGATCGACTCACTGGTTCCCTGTCAAGCCATTCCCCTGGAAGTTGCGCGAAGTCAGCAGCATATGGCGTTCACAATATATACATATTGCGTACCGAGAAAAATATCGTTAAAAGAACCTTTCGCGACGGTATTTTGGGACTTCAAAGAAACTTGGCCTGATACTGCATTTACAGCCACGAATTATTAATTTACACAATCTAACTTGTTTGAGCCTAAACTTACGGTCAGTAAGAGGTGGAAGCCTTGAAGTCTTCTGGTGAAGCTCCCATAGTCCTGTCTTGAAGACCTCTCCTTCGTTTTTTTCTAAGGATGGATCCATTAGTTCCTAATAGCCCTATCATTCACGTTTCTGATCAAGTGGTGATTAGATATAACGGTGCTCACTGTTTGGAGGCTTTCCATCATGACTTCGACAGGCCTGGAATCCCGGGAATTTTGCATATTTATCAGAGCCTTCATGTCTTCTGTACTCTGAACGATGTAATGCAGAAGCTCTCTTATTTCCGCCTTATCGCGCATTTGGGTAGCTTTCGACTCCAGTTGTCCTCGCGTCATCTCCATGTTTATTTTGATCTGTATGGAGAAGAGAATATGAGGAGCGTATGTATGACTTGTTAGCAGGTACGAACATTGAATTTTATCATGGCAGCATCGATCTCTCGGTGCAATCTGTCGATTCCATCCTTAATTTCTCTTTGCGAAAGAAGGCTTTTAAGATGGTTCCACGAGCCCCAATCGTTGACCTTGCGACTGATATGATGGATGATACTGCAAGATTGTATGAGGAAAATGAAAAAATACGGAGGCGAAACAACGAACACTTCAATCTCGTCGGCAATTTCGACAACTTTGGAGCCTTCTAAGCCTTCGGAGCTATCCCTGAGCGATACCATTAAGCTTAAGCAACGGGCGCTCATGTCTTCGCATTGTTGCTGTTAAACGCAGGATATGGGGATTAGCTAGAAGACATGGAAAGTCCAACTCACATTGTATAATTTTACGTTTGCGATGCCATTATATGTAGCCTGAACTGTTCATAGGCTTAATTGTAAGGTGCTAGCTAAGGAGGCAAGTAACGCACGTAAAGTTGCAGCTGTTCCGAGGAAAGGGACACCCGAGAGGTGTGCAAGAGTGGCTAAATCCATAGGCGAAGGAGGGAAGAAGCATAGTAGATCTTGACATTGAGCGGCATTGACTCCCAGCCACGGTGCCTGAAGCGGTGCACCAGATAAAGGCACACATCGGACGTATTTAAATAGGGAGATGAGCAAGAAAACTCGGCAAGTTGACTGCTTGTCAAAATTACTCATTCCATCTTCCTGTCTGATCGGTAGCGTGGCCGAGTTGGTCTAAGGCGTTGGATTTAAGTAATTCTTGATTCCCAATGGGCGTGAGTCCGCGCGAGTTCGAACCTCGCCGCTACCACTTGTTCTTTTGAAACTAATTTTGTTCAAATTTGCAAGCCGCGAGCGCTTATCGCGACTGTTTGAATTGCTAGCGCCCACTAACTAGATTCGGTTGGTTCAGTGACCTTCAGGGCTGGAGTGACGAGTCTCGACCCGCTACACTCATCACACGATATATTTCCTCATTGCACTACACAAATACTACCAGCCGTTTTTGAGCCGTTTACAACTACAACTTTAGAATATCTAATTATTGTCAGTTTTTATTTGCAACATGCGAGTATAATATCGTCTTACATCATTGATGCTATCATGTCCACCTGGCCCTTGCCTGACTCTGGTTTTGATATGTAAGTAGTGCCAGTTTGACTGCGAAAGAAGTATGTACCGTCGCGTGGGTTTGAAGTCAGTCGCTTCCTCGGAGTCCCAGAAATTGGCTAAGCTGCTGGTTCCGCCGGGATTTTCTCGAACACGACTAGATAAATGTCTGTTGTAGTAAAACATAATAGCAGCTGAAGTTAATCCTCACCGAGTAGGTTTAATACTAGACGTAGAGGATTCGTCCCTATTCTCCAGCTGCTGAGCCGCCGCTGGTTGTGCTTTGCTCATAGGAATGTCCTATCCCAAAAGACCGCTCAGTACGCAGTCCCATGACTCACAGACGCGTGGCAGACCTGTGGTGCATTGCCTTTCATAGGGGCTGAAGCCAAGGCATCTCCCTCATTGCCTTCGGCAAATATGTCCGTATGTGGACCGCCTGGGGTGGTGCGAACACGTCTAGACGGGATAAAGCCACCGGCTGGAGTGGAAATATTGTTTAAGTGCTTTGAATGCAGACCATGAAGGAAGATATATACCAGTTTCTTCAACCTCCGCCTCAATGTCCGGACTGTCAGTAAGCTTGCCGAATTTGGCGTAGCCTGGAGGATTACAGCCTTCAGTTTACACAGAGTGCAGTTGATTAAACCTTACGGGGTAGTTTGCTGATGTTGCTGAAGTTAGTATCCACAGTAGTGCCAGTATATCTATCCGAATCGTCGTCAGAGTTTGACGCGTTCGCAGACAGGAAGACAAACTTCAAGAATTCAATCAATGAACGCTTGGTGAACACGATATTGGTGCTATCCCAATCTAACATGCCTGAAGAGGCGTTAGGTACTAGTTTAATCAGAAAAGCCTTTGTCTTTCGTACCAAGACTAGCGGGCCAGTCCCGCTCTTTGGACATGTCGATGACAGTGGAAGGAGTAAAACTTTTGAAAATTTTGAGGAACGGAATGCACAGCGAGTTATGTATGTACGTACGCCGAGGTCATTGGAGAGGGCTTGAAGTAAGAACGGTAACCCGCAAGGCACACTGAGCTGGTTACCACCAGTGGCAAGCGGGAATCACGAGATCGCGCGACTTTACACAATCTATCATCGCCGTTCAGGGCCCAGGCCCAGGACTGTATGATGCTTCGAAATATCTCACTTCGTACATGGAACCTTTGCTGCAAACGACTCTTGTCCACCGACGCGTATCGGCCGCCTTCATACGCTTATACAAGTCCTTCTCACAGACGTGATGCTGCAACCCAAACAACGCCCTCAGACTTGACACCCTCCGAGAGACGAACTTTGGAAGGCGCCCTTCGCGTCGACCAAGCAGGAGAGATTGCTGCAAATTATATTTATCAGGGCCAGCTAGCGGTATTAGGCAGTGATAAGAACCTAGGTGCTCTCATACAAGTAAGTTCTGTCCTATCCTCCCTTTCGTCATTCTGACAATACCATAGAATATGTGGGACCAGGAGAAGAAACATTTGCTAGTTATGGACGAGTTACAGGTTCAACACGATATTAGACCGACTCTACTTTCGGAAGTTGCCAAAGCGGCAGGATTTGGGCTCGGGGTTGCAACTGCCATGATGGGGAGGGAGGCAGCAATGGCTTGCACAGAGGCTGTGGAGACGGTAATTGGGGAGCATTATGATGAGTAAGTTACCCTCCATTACTCTATCTGACTTTGCCTTGATATCTGTCTTAGCCAACTTAAAGAACTGGATTCATTCTCATCCAAACATCCCAGCCTTCCTCTCCTCAAAGACGTCATAAAGGAGTTCAGAGACGACGAACTCGAGCATTTAGACACGGCTGTTGACCATTTTTCGCAAAGGGCGCCCGCTCATGCACTCTTGAGTGCAGCTATCGGCAGCGGCTGTAAGATTGCTATTGAGGTATGCAAAAGAATTTGAAGTGGAATAGAAACGCATGTGCGCGAATAGTTGATTCTATATCTCTAAGCACTGTGCGTCGACTTGGTATTCAACGATTCTCCCTTCAGTTTTCCCATCCAGTCCCATCGTTGCTAAATGATAGGTTAATTGAGACCAGCGAGAAATCAAGACTGACGCACATTGCTGGTACTGGCGATGTAGTACATGGTGGCAGGAACCACAAGAAATCCAATGACAGCGGTGCGAACAGTCCGGTTCGTCCAACGGAAGTGGAGATATGCCTCTTCGCGCTGCGAGAACATTTAGTAATGAAACCATAGGAATAGATTGGTGTGTACCATGGTGTTGAATCGCTCGATGGCGGGGTCGACCTAAAGAGACACTTGAGAGAATGAATAATAGCAATGGTTGTCAGAAGCATACTTTCAGCGGTCCTGTAGATGTGAAATAAGTCAAATTTCGAGCTTAAAGGTAGGAAAGACTGACCGTGGCCCATGGCTAGTTCGGTGGTCGGGGTAAAGAGGCGGTTTGTTTGGTCAGTGTTTGTGTTGTTTCTTGCCTCTCTCCATCACTCACCACTATGGCTTACAACCGCGAATGGGACAAAGGAAAGGACACTTGGGACGACGGCGCCGCCTACTCATGGTCCGCTCAAGACCCTCGGTCTCATATTCGAGAACGAGAGGAAGATTATTATGCCGACGGCAAGAGAAGGAAGTTCAACAACGGTGTATGACCTGGTTCAGCGTCCGCATTGCCTCGCTTACATTTTCACATTTCTAGGGACATGACGTTGGGCACACCTACGAAGACACTTCGTATAACTCGTCCCACCACCGCCAACAGCAATTCGATTGGACCCAGGATCATTCCCAGGACGACCGCTCAAGAGGAGGCGCAGGCGGTTTCGCGAAGAAGCGTCTCGTACCCTCTGAGCCTAGCCCTCACGTCATTTTCCTTGGGTTGGACCCGGATTTTACAGAGGCCGATGTCTGTCGACTCCCATGTTCTTGACTTCTTTTATTCTCGAGACTGAAGTCACTTCCTACCCAGCTTCAGGCATACCTCGTTTCCAATGGCTGCAGCGTGGAAACCGTCACAATAATCCGAGAAAGATCATCAGGCACTTCCACCTTTGTATCTGCTTCTGCACATGCATTAATTAACCTACTTCGCCGTTGGGTTTATAAGGTTCTTCCAAAGGCTTCGGCTTTGCTCAATTCACGACCGTCGAACACGCACGGGCATTTGTGGATCCACTATTTCCCTTCATACAAATGCCTCCACCAGCTTCCCATGGAGCTTCAGCAACTGCAACCTTTTACAAGGCTCTTGAAACGGGCATTCCTCACAACGGGCGAAGAGTCAAGATTGATTATTCCCAAAGTGCAATGCCTCACGACAAAGGACGTATAAACCGGGGTAACATGAACGATGGCACCCGGGATATTGGCAACACGCAAAGTCCCCTTCTCCTTTTCAGAGGTTTAGATCCCCTTTCGGGCCCGCAAGCCATCTACCAGGCTATGCTGTCGTCCTCGGGCCCAGGAAAAGAGGGTGCTAAAGGGATGAGACGCATCATTCTAATCAAAGACAAAGTGACCATGGCAAGCTTTGGTTTTGCTTTTGTTGAATTTGTCGATGTTCAAGTGAGTGTCTGATGCCCGTCCTCGAGCATATTGCTTATTATATTTAGTCCGCATCTACGGTCCTTGCTGCCACAATGTCTCCAACGTTGCACCCTTCGGGCTTCCGCATCTCTGATCGGCCTGTGGCCGCGTCATTTGCCCACCCTTATTCATTTCAGCCGGTCACTGATTTTCTATCTCGAGATGAAGCGTGTTTGATGTCCACCTCGAGTCTGGGAGGGATGGAAGGCTCTTGGGTTAGATATTGGGACGAATCTTCTACGGTGGCAGTTCTAGAGTTTAAAGTCGAAGAACCGGTACAGCCTTCTGCACAAACAAAGGACAAGAAGGACAAGAAGAAGATGAAGCGTAAATCGGATTTAAGCTCTTTGGATCCGAATATTAGACTTATAATCGCGGTTTGCAGATGAATCAGATGTTCATGTTAAACCTGGTCCATCAGCGCCCTCAACACTCCCTCTAACAGATAAACCTGTGACACTGAGCTTTAGTAAAGGTCCCGTCAAGGCAAATACAAGCTCTATCAAAACCATGGGTTTTTCGTTGGACGACAACGTAGAAGAAGCCTCCGAAGACGCAGGCTCTGAACCTCACAAACGTATGTGCGATAGATATATGCGCTGCAAATTCTGACTGTGATCACAGCAATTGCGGTCAAGAAAGTTGCCCCACTGATTGCCAGTAAGAAGGTGTGTTTTCTGGTTCACTCACCAACATTCTGGTACTGTCGTCTTACATACCTTTTAGACGGCCAGTAATATCAACAAATGGAATCAAGTCCAAGAAGAATTATCTCAAGACGTTGCGGGGCCATCCGCGGTAATACTTCTTTGTGGCAAATGGTTAATCTTATATTCAATCACTATGTAGGAAATATCGCATCAGGAACCTTTGACCTCTGCTGCATCCAGCTCTAAATCTAATGCAAAATCATCTCCTGACCCAGACGCTGAATTTGAGTTTTCCGACGTGACTACTCTGATGTGTCTTCTCTGCGCAAGACAATTTAAATCGTTGGATGTTTTGAAACGGCATAACAAGGAGTCGGACCTGCATAAGGTATGCAACGTCTGTGTTTTCCCGACATTTCGTATTTATGGTCGTGATCTAGAAAAACTACAAAGACTTGAACCTCAGGGAGGTAGCCAGACAGAAGGCCGTTGCCCGTAAAGCCGGAACTGCAGCAGAACAGCCAAGATATCGTGATCGGGCTTCTGAACGCCGGACGCTTTTCAACCAACCTGACATGCCTCTCCCCGAAAAGGATGTCACTACAAAGAAACGACAGGCCGAAGCCGCGCCGCTTGCCATTCCAGCGCTAGCAGTCCCGCCAACAGAACCGGGGAAGGATCAGACAAATGTCGGGAATAAACTTTTGAAAATAATGGGATGGAAAGAGGGCACTGGGCTAGGATCGGAGGCAGACGGTCGAGTCAATCCAATGTTCGTTGATTTATTCATTCCACTTCCGCACACTCAGCTCTCAAATTTGTTAGTGAAACTTCAGTGTATGCCCCCGGTGTTGGGCTAGGAGCTAGTAAAGGCAAAGACCTTAGTAAATATGCAGACGGCTTTACGAGCTATGTTTACATGGCGCAAGATTCGGTAACCTCCTTGGCCGTCTGTTGAGTAGCTTTGTTCTCTGACCTTTGACCTTGCAGGCTCGAGAACGCTATGGTAGTTGATATCCAATTCGGTCAGCATCCATGCCAGTCAGTATATTCCAGGTTATTTAGTTGCAGCACATTATTTTGTTTACTTGCATGATATGTGGCATTTACTCTCATATGATTCGCAATTTCTGTCGGCCGAGGGCAATAAATGAATGATTGGTATTATGGGGTTTTGTACGTGATTGGAATGAACGTAGTGAAAGGAGCGCGTAGATTAAGATGATTTACAGGAGCATTGCCAGCACAAGCATTGCGATGCCACCAGTGCAGCCTGTAGCCAGAGAACTTCCTCCACTGTTGCTAGATTCAGTTGCTGATGGGCTGGTGGTTTCGGTTGGTGATGTTGCGCCTGTGTCTGTTTGGGTCTGCGACGTGGCACCAAGAATTGTCGAGGACACCACAGCAGATGTGGAAGAGATGGACATGGTGGCAGTACCCTCTTCAACAGTAAAGTAAGTACCCTATGAATTGTTTGTGAATATGCTTGTTATTCTTAACAATTGGATGCATTGAATACGTACGGCAACGAGTGCGCCCAACCCGCTGTCCTGAAAGGAAGGTTCATGTCAACACTAAACTTTATTTCTCTGCAGGACAAGGACGCACTGTGACATAGGCATTAAAGTCAAAGGTCGAAACGCCTATGTTTGCCTGTGAAAACGCCGTAGGCGCCTTGAAAGTCGAAGGCTGCGAGTACACCAACACTACATATCTGAAAAATTTCTCAAACATGCAAGTAAAACTAGGAATGAAATAATTACATACCGGTGAGGTCCGCTTCCTGACGCGGGGGCGGGGCCTGCATATTCCGTAATTGCAATAGCTGATGTATTGGACAGAGTAGTTCCTTGATCAGCATGGATGGATTAGAGTGTTGCATGAATTAGAGCACAGTCAGCATACCGCTGACGGTTACACCATTGACAAGCCAGTGACGTGTTTGCCCGTCAGGAAGCTTGCTGCCCACAACATCAGCATCCACCATTGCCAAAGTGTAGGTTCCTGTTAGCGACACAGAGGAGTTTGCAGCTGCAATTGTCACAGTTGGGGTAGGTGCAACCTCTGTGGCATCTTATTGAGCGCTGGGGAAAAGAAACAAGTGGTAATCGGACATACGCTCTTTGGCAAACAATTGACCAGGTTGTGCATTTCCAGCTCCTGTAAGGTAGGGAGTACATCTGAGCAAGCTAAACACTAGAAAGATAGAGCGCATGACTGAATATACTTACCGGCAAAGTTCAATGAAATGAGAGCTGAAGGATTGAAGGATGCTAGCAAATCTGGAACAATGGCAGACTGCTGGAAGTGGGCTTCAATGGCTTCTACACCAACTGACACTTGCGCAACAGCAAAAGGTACAAGAGTAAGAATTGAAACAAAGGTCAAACAGATCATGGCACTTTAAGGAAAGTAGTGGGTTCTTCGTAGATTCTGGTACTAGGGAAATTGAACTTGAGGCCTTGAGGGGCAATAACGGAATGCAGAGTTGACGTAGCGATTGCTACGGAATTTTGTCGCAATTCCCACGCTACAGAGCGGACGCGATTTAGTGCCTCGCGGCGGGTTTTGTGGTCCATCATTCCCAGTGAAAATACGCTCCGATAAAACCGAATCACGATGACCGTGGTGGGCCCGGGGTCACGTGAATGCCCGCCGTCACGCCAAACCGGGCTGGGACCGCCCTCCCTGTCTCGGATGAGTCAATGCTGGACTGTCTCGCCTGCCCCCGCGCGCCCTCACGCCCGCCGTGCCTGCCGCGCGTTGTTTGTTTCGCCCGCCGTCGCTGACCACTTGCACAGCATATCCCAATGATTTGTTTAATTAGGCTGAGAGTGCGGCTGTCAAACATCGATATATCAATAAAAAAGCCAGAGAGGAAGCAGCTAAGGTGCGTCTCGCTTCGCACAATGCCGTAGTGAGTAAAAAATTGTATATAATATATTATCTGCCTTAATATCTTTATTCAGCCTAATAACACAGTACTCCCAGAGCCATCGCAAAATGTGGATATGGAACCCTTGCTGCAAGAATCCGTACAGACATCATCACAGCGTGCTGCGGCAATTCTTGCATGGGTGAGTTTATTATTTGGTATGACTGTTTGTGTAGTCTACCACTAAATCATTTAATCAGGCTGAGAGCGCAGCTCTCAAACATCAATACATCAATAAAAAAGCCTGAGAGGATGCAGCTAAGGTGCGCCGTGCGAAGCGCAACACTATAGTGAGTTTCAAAAAATGGTATACAATATATTATCCACTTTAATAGCTTTATAAGGCCAGCAACACGGTACTGCCAGAGCTTGGCAATATATGGGCAACCCCAGGCCTTATTGCATCATAAGTGGGTGTGTCCAACTTTGAGTTAAGCACCCATGTCAATTCTTCTCACATCCACTGTTCCAGCTGATGAAAATGGCTCCCCAAATGGCATTGGGTGTTGAGCTTTCTTGAGAATGGCAGGGCTCTTGGTTGTGGGAATCAGCTCTTCAGCTCAGGTGGAATACTATTGTATAATAACACTTCTTGTTCAATAGTATTGCCAACCTGTAATTTCCTTCTGGAATTTTTTCTGGATTGAAATAAGAATCAAAACTACACACTGGGCACAAATTATAATAAACACACATGCAACGTGCATGCAAAAAATATGTGTGTGGCCTGGTGTGAGATAAAAATAACAGGCTGCAGTCAGAGCGTCCACCACATCAGCTGGGTGCTTAAGTTCTGTAGGACTGTTGCTGATGGTGTGGACTGCCCTTATTGCTATGGGACTGTTATCTGCACCCCTATAAGGTTAATATTCTGTGGGACTGTCTTCCTAAGGATGTGCCAGAGCTTCATACAATCTCCTGGTGTTTGCATGTCACTGGTCACATATTATGGCATATTGATATAATATTTTGCAGGGCTCTGGATCATATGGATTCATACCCTGAATTAGAAATGGGCCTCAAGTGATGCTTCAGGTGATTCATGAGGTAGAACATGCTCCGCAACACGCACAGCATGCATGTCATTGCTCAGTATAAATAATATAAAGTGCTCGCAACCACTTGAAGGTTATCTCTCACCTCCTAACACAATGCTGAATCTGTGGCACATTACTTTTTTTTGGTAAGTGTTTTGATATTTATCATGTTTCCATATCTACATACAAACTGAGCACCAAACTGAGTGCCATTCCTACTCTGCACCAATCATGCTGGGGGCACCATGGAAGTGGCATGTTACAGTTTATGTATGACACCACGCATGTGTTCTTGTGTGCACCACATTACCATGCAGCATGCTGTGTGGCCCATTCATGCATAGTTACTGCCCCATTCCTGCATTTGCACTCAGCAGGCACTAGTCAAACTTTCTTAAGCACAACACATACTGCAGGGTGCGCATGAAATTGGCATGTCCCAAGGCTTGCAATCTTGAAAGGCTGTCGGGTGCGGCAGCCTCACTGAGAGGGGACAGGGAAAGAAAGGACAAGGATGTGGGTCATTCAGGGAAGGTAGCTACCATACATCATGTGAGCGGAAAATAATGGTGTAAGAAAAGCAGAAGGTGGAGCGGCGGCGAATAGTGGAGGCGCATTGTGCGTGCGCACGGATGATCGCGCGTGTAGAGGATGAGTGATGCACGCCTTCAGGCGCACGTGTCGTAAGCTGGCGTCGGCCAGGCTTACACTCCTCCCCCTTTTGAAACATTGCCTGGGTCTTCAGATTTCAGAATCGTGCACGGCTTCCCAGACGTCCAGTGCAGCGGTATTTTTCATGTCGCAGTATGGTAGCCACTTGTCGTCCTCATGGCCATACCCGACCCAACGTACAAGGTAGAACCGTTGATTCCGAACCTTCTTCATGTCAAGAATCCGGTTGATAACATGTTCTTCCAGTCCATCTTCAGTGACGACGGGGCCAGGGCGCGGATGCTCGCGGTTTGGGAACATGTCGGGATTGTTGGGCAAGTACAGTTTAAGAAGGCTAGCGTGGAACCTGGGGAAGGCAGTGGGGTTATTTGGCAGGTGGAGCGTGTATTCGGAACGTTCAGGGAAGGCAGCGGTGACCGTGTACGGGCCATCGAAGCGTGGCATAAACTTGGCTGCACGTTTCTTGCCTTTCTGCTTGTAGTTGCGCCGGTGGTGCGGTGTCGAGAGCATAACATGATCACCGACCTTATAGACAATTTCCTTGCCACAGTGTTGGTTGGCGTGAAATGCCTGTTGGATCTTCGCGGCGAGAAGGTGGTCCTGAGCTTCCTTCACGTTGCGCTCGACCTTGGTGATAATCTCATGCACAGTGACATCGGCGGCGGACGCATTAGCAGGGAGGTCACTGATGGGTGGAATAAGACGTGGGGAACGGCCAGTTTTTAGTTGGAAAGGCGAGAATCCGGTGGAGGCGTTGACCATATTCATGAAGGCAAAACGGACACAAGGGAGCTTCGCCACCCAGCCCTTCTGGTTCTGGTCCACCATGTAACGAATGAGTTGAATGACCATCTTATTTGTCTTCTCACTGCCGCCATCAGTCTCAGGGTGGTATGAAGTGGACATTTTTATACTCACTCCCGTGAGTTTGTGCAAGGCCTTCTATACAGCTGCAATAAACAAGGGGTTGCGGTCAGACACCAGGTTCATCATAAGGCCGTTCTCGCAGTACCAGTTGTCGAAGAGCATCACAGCAATTTGTTCTGCAGTGGCATTGGACTCTGGAGTGTGTTGGGGAAATCTGCATGTCTGCCCCCAACAGGCAGGTCATGGTCAGAATTGTGTCGAACCCATCGTCGCGGGGCAGCGGCCCCACGAAATCTAAACCAACAGTGTGAAAACAGCCATCGGGCACTGGGAGGGGGTGAAGTGGGCCCGTCGGTTTTGTTGTGCGGTCCTTGTTGCGTTGGCAGTCGACACAGGAGGGAATGTAAGCGGACTCAAGATTGCGCCACATGTTGGGCCAGTAGTAACTGTCACGGAGGCCTTTGTATGACTTATCAAAACCAAAATGGCCTAATACATCGTGGGCAAGGTGGTAGAACTGTTTGCGCACGGAGTTTACCGCAGGAATGAGCAATCGGCGTCCGATGTACTGTATCGATACGACCAACTCTTTGGTCACGCGTCACACCCGATTTTTTTTGACCCCACCAATAATTCTTTCTCGATTTATGGCGATTTTTGGGAATTATCGGAAAATTAAAATGGTCACGTGCGTGAAGAGTTGGTCGTATCGGTACAGTATATCAAACCTTCCGCCAAGCGAGCACCCTCAATGCTACCTGCTTCCAGCGGGGCCGTGATCTGCTGTGCATGTTGGTCAGTTTTGTATCCATCGAGAATGTCGTTGCAGAGCAATTTGTCAGTAGTGATTGACAGCATGCCCGCAACTGACATTTTTGTAAGGCATAGTCAAGGGGTACTCAGGAGAAAAATCTCCTACACGATGTCCTTTTTTACAAATAAGGACTCGTAGACCTCCCCCCCCCTACCCACTTCCTAATATAGTAACCCGATCAAATTAGTAAGCGAGTCACATGGCTCGTAATTCTATATATGGATATTATCTGTGTCTCCTCTTGTTTGCTACTCTAAATCCTGTGTCTTCTCTGCACTGGTCATCACAAAAAAATTCTACAGGCTTCGTTATGTATCCTTGACATGTTAGATGGTACTAAGAAGAATCAGACCATGTATTTTATAAAGAAAATGATAAACTACTCACATTCTGACCGCATCCCGGTGCAATACAGCCAAGTAGGTTGTCTGGTTCAATGAATTCACGGCAAGTATCATCCGCACAAATCATTGAAAGGTCCACAAGAGGTTCTTCATGTACTGAAATCGCTTTTCGCCTTTTCATCAGGGTCGAACTGGTCGAAATTGGCCCGGACGCGGCACCGGTAGAAGGCTGAGCTGCAGGTGCTATAGCGGCCGACACGTCGCTGACCGAATCACTGGGAATTTTGTTGTGACGACTTGTTCCCGGGATGTCAGCTAGAGTTTGCGCTTCAGAAGCTATTTCGTTCAGCTGATATAGTAGGTAAATACAAGTATAATGTATCAGTAAATGGATAACTCAACGTGATTGATAGTCATTTCCATGTCATCGTCACTACTCGCCATGCTGTTGTCATCTTCGACGTCTTTGTCTTCAATTTCCTTGTCATGGTTATCGGGATGCATAGAGAGTGGGAGCTCACTGCCGTTGCAAAGATCACTGTAGAAATGTAATGAATATACACAGAATTTAATAAAAGTTGTAACTCACCTAGTTACTGCATATCGAGAACTGTGCGCGTTTGATATAAGAAATAAACCTTTCATTAAAATAACCTCTTCATTGCTGATATTAAAAAGAGCTTGATATAAATCAGAATTTGCTGTACGGTGCGAGGAGTTAATATGTGCGCAGAGATTGTACTTCCATATGGCCGCAGACTTTGGCAGACAAAGTGGGCATCGGACGGGGTGATTAGTGCATGGCAATTTCATTGTGAACTGGGATGCGGATTTGAGTGATATTTTTCGCAGATGGGGGCATTGGGACGCAACCATGTCGATGGTTGTAACCTTGCCAGAGGTCTTCAAATATATGATACAGCCAAGTGTTCCGCTCCTCAGGCAAAAACCACAGGGATTTTTGACATCTTTCAAGCGTACGTCATGGAGAATGTGAGCGCCAGTGTGGGAGATGAGCATAGGGCCATTCAGCGCCTCCAATGAGATTGTATGACGACAGTAGCGGCACGAATTGTCGGCCTCCTTCGTGGCATCTCCGCCAGGAAGATCCCTCTCGCAAACAAAGCAAGCATGGCCTACACAATTCGAAATTGAATACAAATTAAATACAATAAAGGTAGGAAATACTCACCTTCTGCTGAACGATATGGGAATGTAGGTGTAAGGGGAACGTCCGGGATATTTCCAGGCTCATCAACTGCTCTTTGATAGAGCACTGCAGACAGAGCTCGCAAGTCAGCTGTTCGGAACACGTACGTATCTTCCCCCGTGTTGCGTCCACCCAAAGCACGCTGAATTACCGGATTAATGAGTTCAATTGACCGCCCCGGGATGTTCTGGAAAATTCCTTTCTTCTCAAAATTACCCATCCATTGCCAATCAGAGCTATCAGGTTGATGCGAGGTGTCGAAGAGTGAGAGCTTCATCACTTGTCCACTGATTTGCACATTAGGCTCGGTGATTAATTCGGCTGGCACGGAGAGAGCTGATTTCCCGTCAACGCAGATGCTCAGAATCTGGACGACAGCCATAAATATTTTTTTGTCGCAGCATACCAATGTCAGTGCGGGATCTTGAACATGCACTGTGTTTGGGTTGGTGGAGTCTGACATTTCAGGTAAAAAGGAGTCGGTTGAAGATGACGTAGTTTCATTGTACTGAGAGAAACCTCGGACACGCTTGAGCCGATCCTTCGAGTCATGGACAGCCAAAGGGTTGGAATAAAGGCGGAGGACGGTTGCTTTGTGAACCTTCTTGCCATCGATGGTAACCCACAGATTGACTTTAGGAGCTGCTGGGGTATTTCCGCTGATATCTATTTCTGTAGCACCCACAATGTCATCGAGATCAGGTTCTTCGAGCATGTCAGCCGCCAATGTGTTATCCCCCGGTGTAAACTCCATGTCCGCGGCTGGATCGACAGCCTGAGAATCATCAGAGTTAGCTTGTGAATCGTCCCTTTCTTCCTCTGTCTCCTCTCGTTTGCCTGGTGCAAGATGGCCGTCCACCAGTACTGCTTTTGATTTTCCGAACGGACACAGTATGTCAAACCCTCCCGCTTTTTCCATATCAATAAACGGCGATTTCATCTGCCCAGCCTCAAGTGTCTCTTCCGCCAGTCGCCGTCCTGCAAGCCAGCAACCACGAAGTACAACATTTCCAACACAAAGATTGCCCGTAAATGATCTTGGGCTGATGTGGTCATACGTGCTTGTGATCTTGTTGGCGGGTGCGTTCGCGTCAACAGCATTAAATAATGGCTTGACATTAAGCCGTCACACTTGACCACCCCACTCCGGATGCTGTTCGAGTATATTGACGCATTGTACTGCACTATCAATTCGATTTGTGAGCTGCAATTGGTCTGCGTTTGTGTCATTGCCGACAATAGTCCTGACTTTCCTGAAGACCTTTTCCAGCCCATCGGTGCCCAGAAGAACAGTCCAAAAGTCCGCATCGGGGTCGTCGAGTTGAGTTTTTGCCACACAGAAATAAACATTCTTGATCATTGACATGACATCAAAGTAGGTCTGCACTGGAATAAATTCACCCTTATCATGGTGGTATATCGCCAGGATTAGGTGCGCCGCAGTGCTCAGATGAACAAGTTGATTGTTTAATGATATGCTAGTATCCAGGTATGCCCGTAAAAGATTCCAGTAAACTCGCCCCAGAAGAATGAGGGATCGGCGTGTCGCATGCACAAGAGGACTGTCATTTGAAGTTGTGGAGTTGAGAGAAGAAAGTGCATGGAGGAGTTTAATCATGAGGACGACATCTTGCTTGTCATTGGGAGCTAAAAGTATGTCGGCGCTTTCTTCAGATAATCCACAAGAAATGAGGTGAGTCTTGAGTGTATCGGTACTGATTGCTACGTTGTTGACTGCAATTCCCTTTTGTCTCAGTGTCGTGTTCTGAAAGCGCTTCAGGACATGCTTCCAATCAAAGTCGGCAGTGATCTTGTCTTCTCCGCATTGGAGATTAAACAAAGGTAGATTCCCCAGAATTTCATACAGCGGCAACGATGGACTGACTTCAGATGACATTGCAATTGAAATAAGTGCCCGTCGTCATCGCAAATCCCCGTCAGAAGCAATGCAGTACATTCTGGCATTCAGGTGAGAAGCTTTGTCATTCACAGCGCCAATTGATTCACAAAGGAGGTGTTCCTGATCTGTGACAGTCTCACGTTTACAGCTTCCTGAGATGGCGAACAGACATGTCGTGTATTCATTTGGATCATTAGAGAGGACTGATGCCCCAATTACTGTGGCCTGAAATGCAATGACAATTAATCATTTATATTTTTCAATAATTAATAACTGACCTCTGTTGCCAAATGAACAACATCTTTCTGTAGGCAGCCCAAGAGTTCGTTGGCTTGATTCATTGAGCAAAAATCTAGGGAACATTGCCTGCTGTGCTCCCAACAGACACCTAATATTTTGTTGGACTTTGGATCCCAGCGTAAACATTCTTGAATCTTGATTTCATCGATCTGAATGGTCATCCCTTTTTTTCTAGAAGCAGAAACAGAACGAGTTGCACTTGGATAGCAAGCATTCAAGTTCTGAACAAGCTCGTCATTTGTGGGGAATGATGCAGAAGATACGAGAGGACTAGTCGAGACATGACGTTTTGAAGTGTCAATGGCGGGAATACCGAGAGTTTTGTAAGCCAGGTCTGCTGCCGCTTGCCCTCCAATCATGTACATGAGATATACGAGCTGATACTGCACCTCGTCATAGCTCTTTGGGCAGTATTTTTGCTCCGCGGTGAGCTTGACCTTTTCCAGGAGAGACACAACACTGGCGCCTGCGCAATGTGCAGCCAGAAGCAGAGTACAAAGACGCGGAATGTCAGAAGTCATGATGGCCATATGTAACGTCTTCCAGGAATCGAGGTGTAGGTTTTGTACTCCAATAGCTCGTATATTGTTCAGTGCGTTGAGTTTCAATGTGTTGATTTGTTCGGTCTTCTTCTTGAGCATCGTGTACATATGTGCTGCACTCAGCCAGTGCCATGGTGTTTTAGGGTCAGCCCCAGACAATGCGCGATGTCGAATGCCCATGATTACGGTGTGATTGTGTAGGTGAGTACATGCAGAACAGGGTAGATTGGAAAATTTGACGCATTTATTGGAGTGAAGGATGAGGCGCTCTTGGTTCATTGAGAATGACCATGGGAGTGGCCGTTTGCTATGGAGAATAAATGGGTACAGTGCAAAAGGCGACTGCCCATCTGCAAGTTCCAAGATATATCCTGGGCAAGCCTTCACTACGAGAGTAGATTGCTTAGGCTGTAGTTTATCGGGTGATCTGTTTGACAATGTCATGACCGATTTAATGTACATTTATAGGTCCATAATTCGTGGGCTACTCACCGTGCATCCCTTCTACCAATATATTCTATTTCATCTACTACCTCGTTTGCAGCTACTGTATTATGAGATGGTTCTGGCATGATTGATGACGCTCCTCTAAACATCTTGCTCAGCGCGAAACAAAGATATAACATTAAATGATCACACACAAATTTAACATGGCATTAATCAGGCATTCCACTTTATTCTCCAGCAAAGCTTCATCAATTTTGAACGTATAAACACATCCCTCCAGCCACGAAAGCATTCCATCCATCCCATACTGCCCTCGCTGGATAATGTTCTCTATTTCCGTTGCTGTTGTTCCATAACCAATCACACGGTTCAGGGCCTTGTCAATCATTTCCCAAGCATCCTCTTCATCACCTAATCCACTACCTGGGTCTCCTGAGAACTGTGCGATGATGTCTTCTTGTGTTCCGATAGGAATAGTATCTGGTAAGGTAGTGATGACTGCCTGAAGCTTGGCGAGAAGAGAAGATTTGATGGGAAGGAGAGCCTTGTCAGCGCTGGGATGCTGGGATGATTCTGGGGGAGTTGCGGGTGATTGAGACAAGGTGGCTGCCTGCACAAGCATTGACGCGGACATCCCAGAACCAATTGCAACCTGGACAGGTGTGGGAGCCTTGCTAAAAAAAGACTTGAGAGTCGTCTGGTTGCTTTTAGTGGCATTTACAAGTTCTTTGTGTCGTTTGCTCATCTGGTGTGACAGAAAATTTCCCTCTCCTCCTACGCCAACACTGATATCTTGCTGGCAAACTTTGCACCGCATGGTACTGTCCGCAGTGTATTCATTGTTCTATTTTGATCAAATATTAATAGACGTCTGGCCACAAGTATAAATAAGCGCCTGGCATACCTTTTTCTTCTTTTTTGCCATATCGACAATGTTACAGGGTTTGTGGGTGGTTTGCGTAGGGCGTAGTGAATTCCTGGGGCGAGCGCATGGCCACATATGGATAATCTTGAGATAATCAATCCATCATATGAGATTACTAAGCACTACGGCCCCAAAATGGCTATTTCATATAGATTCTGACGAAAACATGGTATATAAGTGCTATACGTGCCTATAAACAATAGTCTGAATGTGAAGGATGACATTCCAGGCCATTCCAGGCCGAAATAATGGGTCACAATTTTTTTAGAATTAAGCCAACCTAGGACCCCCGCCCTCCCCCTACATCATGTGCTGGAATTTGCCGGTGCGTACCCCTTGGGCATAGTGGCGGCGAGCGCCATGGTGAGCAGGTGTACGCCAGGCTACAGGCTGCTAGAACGGCGGTGGGGGGCTCGTCCGGCATGCAGGAGAGCGCATCCGCGGCTGTGTTGTCTTTGCCACGGATATATTTGATGGTGAAGTCGAAGTGTGCGAGGAATGAGGACCAGCAAAGTTGGCGGGGAGACATGTCCTTCTGGGAAGTGAAATATTCAAGAGTTCTGTGGTCGGTGTATACCTCGAAATCCCACCAGTAGCAGCTGGCCTCATACATGAAGTCAAAGTACCTGCCTGAATTAGTTCTTATATCCACATAGGAAACTACCCAAGTCCTGGGGCAGTTTCCCCATAGCCAACTTTTCCAAAAAATTACTTACAGGTAGCACTTGACCCATGGTAGTTGCCCACCCGGCATCTTCGGCACATTACAAATTTGTTAAATTACCGGAATTGGAAATGTCCAGCAACGGCATTTCGGCACTTCAGCGGCATTACTGCTTTACCAACGAAATATTAATATATTCAGCCCATGATGAGCCCATGCTTATAAAGTAAGCAAAACTGTACATTTACGGTCATCAAAGAAAATTCTAATGCTAGGTCAATATAACGCATTACTTTGAAAGAAAAAAAACAATTAAAAGAGTAAGTGCAAGTAGAATATTAGAAGAAATCTATATTGAATGTTGATCAAACCGATTAACATAAAAAGATTGAGTATGCGACATGTCACAAGAGATTAAAAAAGAAAGTTATGAGGTCACCTTCACCCGAATCTAAAGCTGCGTGAACACATATAAAATGTCTTCTAGTGATTGCATCCATTTCAATTTCAATGATTTCAATGATTTCAATGATTTTGAGGCAGCAGTATTGCACTGCACTGCGCAGCCCCAAAAGAACAGGCCTGCAACGACGCTGAGCAACCCATTGATGCCGGAACATTGCAGGTGGGTCCAATCTCCTTCCCTGCGACGCAAGAGGTTGGTGGCGCCATCCACTCTCCAAACAGGCTGTAAGCTTCGCCACCAGGCATCGAAGTTGGAAGAATAAGTTCCGAGATCGACAATATTAGGGTGAAAAGTTGGGGATCTCGCTCGTTGAATCCAGTCGCCGATGGCAGGAGGCCGATTCTGATGACCCAGTTTTGAAACTCCCATGAATTCCGTTGTACGCTCGAAATGCAGCCAACCAGCAACCAGCTCATCCCACTCCGGTCCTAGGCTTGTTGATCGGAAGAGGTCAAGGGATTTAGACACCCAAGGCGGTACCCCCTCCACCCTGTTGTTGTTTGATGAGCTGCGGGTGCTTGAAGTGGACGCAGGCTGGCCTTCGGTACCTGTCTTTCTCTTCTTTGCGCTGGAAGAATCACTGACTTTGCTCTTGCGCTTTTGACTGCCTTTGTGAGATGACACCGCCAAATGTGTGTGAAGATCAGGCACTGCTACCGATCCCGGTAACAAACGAGTAGGCACTACACCATCTTAGGGCTGCCAACCGTCCCGTGTACCGGTACGGCCGTCGAAAAAACGGTACATACACGGTAGGCATATCAAGACGGCCGGCCCGGCACATACTGGGTCTGAGGTGCTGTTGGTTCGGGTACGGGTTATTGACGGCCGTATACGGCCGCACACGGTTGTGCAAACACAGGTAAAATATATTGGTACTTCTAGCAACATTATGTACCGTAAAGTGAAGTAGAGAAAATAAACGATAAGAGATTGTAAAAATTTCAAGCATTCAGGGCCTTTTCACGGCGCAATTTCAGGTGCTGCTTGGCAATCATGAGTATTCTGATGGTTTCGGGCATGAGGCTTGCACGACATAGTGAAATGGTGTCTCAGCCGCTGGAGAACACCCTTTCAACAGCGACAGCTGAGCCTAAATCATGTGTTAGTATATATAGACAAGAGGTAAACAAGCAACACACCTGGTATAGCAAGAATATCTTGAGCAAATGAATACAGTCTGGGAAAACGACGGCGCTGAGAATACCACCACTGGGTTGGGCTGCAGGAGTGAAAGTCCTGGGGTGGGAGGCGGATGTAATCATCAAGCTCATTTGAGGAGCTTTCCTGCTGAGTGCGGCGAAATCGAGCAGTAAAATCGTACGTAGGGACTGAAGGTGTGGATCGTGAAGCAAGAGGTAAGTTCAGAGCAGTGATGTCAGATGCACTGTGGCCCGGAGCTGTGGATGCCGGAACAGGATAAAACTTATCGAAGTGTTTATAGAGAGCCACTTTGGATAGTTCGAGGCTTGCGGTGAGGTCCGGATCATTAGCATAGTCGGCTTCAAGTTCGGCGTAGGTTATACGGGGGTCGAGAACTTCAAAAAAACGAATTTATGAGTTTCATAATTGTACATCAAGTGAAAAATGCTTACTCGCAGCCCAAGTGTAGTACGGACACTCATCAAACTTCGTGAAATAGTCGCTTAACTTGCGGTGGGCTTGCGTGATACCTGCTATGATTCCGGGCGCAACAGTATTAGGAAGATCCCGAAGGATGCTGCGTAGATTGTCCTGGAGGCCACGGAAGATTGCATGCGTTGTAGATATCATAGGCTTGCTAGTAGTTGACATCTGTGTCGTCGCTGCACGAAACATACGCAGCCATTGGCAGATAAGCTCGATGCTGGCCCAATCGCTGTCACTGAGGTAGTAAACACCAAGTTGACGGTGATTTTCAGCAATAAAGTGCTCTATGGATCCACAATACATGAGGGCTCGCTCTAGGAATAACAAGTAACAATTTATATAAAGAGATATCACATAATAGCAGGTAACTCACCGAGCATTTGGTGGGTAGAGTTCCACCGTGTACGAACGTCAAGAATCAGAATAAGAGGATCATGCGGATTGCTGTTGGGATTGGGATCTACGTGGGTGAGGGTTACAGTGTGTGCCCATGCTTGACGGCGTTGAGGGCTGGAACAAACAAAGCGGATGATTTTCCGAAGCTAAAATAGAATAGTGAGACTAGAAATTGTAAGCTGATATCAAAAATTAAACTCACTCTTCCAATCGCAAATGTATCAACTCCCGGCACTGGTACCTCATTATCATCCAGGTCTTGAGTGGCCGCTGCACTGTCATCTGCGGAATCCGCATCAGGACTGATCAGGGAATCGATTAACACTTCCTGATAGTTCGACCATGAAGACGCAGTCTCTGCATCCGAGGCTGAGATAGCACCTGATTCTTTAAGAAGCTTCAAAAAATGCAGTCAGCATTATAGTGAACAGAAAGCATTTAATAACTTACTAATATTGCAGCAAGATGGATGGTATGGGGCATGCATCGTCCGCGAGCATCCTGAGCGGAAAACACAATACCAGCTTGATGACAGCAAGCTTCAATTCCCCATAACATAGTGTCATTGTTCGTTGCATTATCCATGACAAAGCAGATGACCTTTGGGATAATCAGTAAACAAGCCGGAATGCAATATTAGTCCGAGTACACAAACCTGATCTTGAATATTATACAGAGTTAGAGTACCCCAAACGACGTCCGCAATGTTCTCGCCGCTGTGATCACCAATAACTTCTTTGAAGTCAATGATAAGTTCTTCTGCGGAATTGTACATCAGAAACGCCGTCTATTGGTGCCCCAAAATACATGACAAAAAACACACCATGCTCGCCCTCGTTGACATAATGTGCAATAATAGCGATAAAAGCGTGCTGATTGGGTGAGGTCCACATGTCTAGCAATATTGCCACCTTAGATTTGAGCCCCTAGCAAATAGATTTAGTCACTGCTGCGAGGCGAGGATGAAAAAATAGACGTTACATTAAACATTCTCTGCATTGACTCGATTGTATCCTCCCTGAGCTTCATGACACACTTCCTGATGGTTGTGCGTCCGGGAATCGACAACGGCTTATGTGTAGAGGCAGACACATAGTTAAGAAGTTTTCGGAATGCCGGGTGCTCGACTTGATCGAATGGCTGATCGCATGAAATAATCCATTCGGCGAGGATTTCCTCAAATTCGGACTGACTGAATGCGGACTATAAAAGTATGTGAATTGACTGGGAATCCAGTAGTAGGCAGCGATAACTGAAGTTGCTTACGGATACTTGCTTTTCAAACGCAGATTGGATCCCTGATGAGGCCGTTGAAATTTTCAATGACTTTAAGTGAATATTGATATCCACTTCAGATATCTCTGGTGAAGCTGTTGCGATAAGGACTTCAAACGGCGTAGGAAGCGAGTTACGGGCTTGCAGAGACAAGTATAGCTCATGCATAGTGGGGAATTTTGACGACAAATGAGTGATCATATCTGAAGGTTGAGGTAAGATAATGAGTATAAACACAGAGATATAGATCAGACGTACTTGTCAAGCTATATCGCATAGCTTTCGTCAACTTGAATGTCTTCCTTGATCCATGCCAGCATTTGTAGTATTTGGCATCGGGCAGAGAACTGCCGTCACTGTCGGCAGCAACACGTTCATAGAATAGATATATGAAATTTTTCTTACCCTCCATCTGCGTGACAAGCAAACAACAAGAATTGAGAACAGTTATATGCCTGAATCAATGGACACTTACCGAGGGCGCAAGGCTGCTGAGCGACGGTGTCTTGCTGACCGACGGAAGTATGCCAGCCTAAAGGGAAATGTCAGACAGAGTGTCAATTTCTACACAAAGAAAAATGTTACCGCAGAAGTAACGCTACTCATAGATCCACTCTGACTGAGCTGGCGCGACTCTCCTGAAGTGTTGGAATCCTTGTTAACTTGCCCAGCGCCAGCAGAAATAGCACCGCGTAGTTTTTTCTTCGGTCCAGACTTTCCTTTGTTTGACTTGCGGTGTTTTGTTGCTCCAGTCGATGTGAGCGGAACAGTCTTGGACGTCAACGTGTCGGCGAGCTAAGAATATTTCAGTACAATACTGAAGTAATCAGCCTTAGTTATAAGGTATACCTCAACGTTGGTCAGCAGACGTTCCGAGTCACTTTCGTAGATATCAGAGTCCCCCTCGGTTGTATCACCATCTTCGGATGCGACGTATTGAGCATCAATGTCGCTGTCGTCATCATCCTCCAGGTCAGCCGTGCCACTTTGCGGGCCACCGCAGGTTACGTCTTCAGTGGTCTTCAGAACAATTGGCTTGTTGGCGGATGTTTGGGTACGTCGAGTTGATTGGGGAAGACCATTGTCATTGAGTTTCTCGGCTAGAAGTCCAGCAGCAAGGCGAGTTGTGTCCTTACGATGACATCCCCGACCTACAAAAAATTAAATCAATAATCTGATAGCTTTGAATAGAAACGCTTAAACGAAATACTGACCTTCACAAGCAATAGGCTCACTTCCCGGAACAATATTGGCTGCGGCCATGCTTGTCGAAGCAGACGTAAACGCAGTACGAGGAAGCGCCTCTGTGTCATCCGGATCGTTGAACCATTCGATCTCGGAGGCGTCCTTGAGGTGACTGAGAGCGTCGACGGCGCACTGCTCGTTAGACATGGAGGATGGAAATAAAAATGGGGGCGCAGTTGGAATGCAATGGGCTGAAGATGTCGAAGCAAATGGAACTCGGTTTATATAGTGTAATGATAACGAGCAGTCCTCCAGGTACATTGTTTGCACAACATGCATCATACATACAGGGAAGGTTAAATATCGAAGTGAAACTTACTAGCAGCTTGGATCGGCGTGCCATATGACCAAGAAATCACAGCCAAGCCAACTGGAGTAACGAGGTTTATAAGTTGCGACACAGTAGTAGAAAAGTATCCCCAAATTTATTGCATGTACGCACTCAGATTGCGCTACAAAAGCAGATTCCTAAGACTTACTCTGTGTTGAATTACTGCCTGTAGCCTGAGGTTCTGGTATGAAACCGAGAAGAAATTAACAGTAAAGAGCAGCAGCGAACAACCCAGAATTATCTGGAAACAGGGGTTGGTGAATACTGACCACCGCATAGTGTAGAGATGACTGAATCGCACCTCATATATCACCCCAAAGGTACGTTACTGGGCCTTACTTGCAGTTAGCGCGCACATTTGGGGTGGTTGGCGGACCTTATTGGTCAGACCAGAGAGGCTAGCGGTCGCAGTTCATTCCCTGCCGCTCCCATATGCATGTTTGCACAAGGGAGTACCTTATCTAACCCCAAAAATCAGCCCAGGCTCGACGTCTGTGTACAGTGCACTTGTACGCATGAAAGACTAGCAACCGCCAACGGACAATAGCATGACCAATGATAACAATTGGCGAGGAGAAGTGAGCGTGTAGTAGACGATGGAAAGAGCAACTAGGAGCTGTGAGACACAATGATCGATGACCAAGATTGATGATTGATGCAGAAGATGATTGATTGATTTTGGTATTTACCTGTATTTACAACTATATTTCTATGTGTTCGGCGCACGAAATCAAGGTCATAGCATGACCCGTGTACGGCCGTATGTTACACGGCTGTAGACGGGTGTCGGAAAGGTCACGGCCAGGCCGTGTATACGCATGCCACGTCCCTTGCCGGGACGGTACCCGGTCCTGTATGACGGCACCCGTCTGCCGTCGACACACGGTTACGGGTGGCAGCCCTACACCATCTTCAGCGGTTGTTGAGCTGCTTGTAGCAGCTATCAAACCATTTGAAGAATCTTCAGCGGCCATCGAACTGATTACAGCGGGTATTGCATCGTTCGCGGCAGCGTCTGCAGACGTTGTGGCAGTGACCATCAAACCGTTTGCTACAAGTATTGGATCATTGGCGGCAGCATCTGTAGAAGGAGCGATAGCAGGCTCTGCATTAGACCTCACGGCAGGAGACGGTGTCCCTGGATCGTGGTCGCCTGGCGACGCGGGATCCGACGTGTTTGCTGAGGGCATAAGATAGGTGATGGTGGCTGGAGAAGGGTCGCTGGCGGAGGCGGCATGGGATGCGGAAGCCAGAGACGGTGCAGCAGATGTGGGGTGCAGCGACAATGTGGCATATTCAGCGCCAGTGAAATCCAGAATGTCAAGACAGATCGGCTGCATAGCAGATCCAGCGGGGGTGAGAGGGACGACAGAGTTGTTGGATGCATTTTTCGATGGCGCTGCAGCAGATGCATCATCGGCGGCAGGTGCGGCGATGCTGTTGGGCTGGCGGAGAAGCGTCGTGACGGGTACAACGGGGTTTGTATGCGTTTCAACATCAGTTCGCTGCTCAAGATCCAGAACGGCGGCTTCTCCTTTGGAGGCTGAGGGCTCGGCAGCCACGATGGCTGAGCTACTTGAGTTGGGTTCCACGGGCACTAATTGCTGGGCAGACGCCGCTGTACCGCTGCTTGATGAAGGTGGGGTGGAAAGAACAGAGCCAACGGGAGGCTCGTTCGACCGAGTTGGCTGTCTTGAAACTGGGGGACTTGGGCCACGAGATGTGAGGCCTGATTTGTCTTGAGCATTAGGAGGCGGTCCCACAGCATCCACGGCCTTTTGCTTGCTTGTCTGAACCAAAGGTTTGGCGCCCTTTGGAGGGCCAAACTTGATTGTCGTCGGCGGCGTAGAGGAGGTTGCTGGTGGTGGTTCGACTGAGGAAGTCTTCGACATCGAATTCGAGAGGGCCGAAGCCGTTGCGCATCCGTTACCCGAAGACTTTCTAGATACAGGCGTCACCCTTATTTTGATGTCGTCAGGTCTATTGTCGGCTGAATATGCTTCTACACCCTTGAGGCACCCGATCGGTTGAAGATTGCTTCCTTCTGGTAGGATTCACTCGCGACATTCCTGAACAGCTACTGACAAATCAATGTTAGTCTGCAATGGATGAGGTTTGAGGGTAAAATATGAAAGACTCACAGTAGCATTTGCCTAGGAACTTCCCAAAGTTTCCAAAGAATTGCTCTTTGATGAAGGTGCACTCGGAGCGACCGTAATTCATCTTGATGGAGCCGCTTGTGACACCAGAATGTAGGCTAAGAAATGGAGATTAGTCCTCAGGCGTCTGCAAGGGTGCCAGAGACAAGAAACATATCCAACCATGTTCAAGTGCCCGCCATCTGCAGGTTCAGGCCCACCAAGGAACAGAGAAACCTTCCATCCAGTGTGGTCTGTGATAAGGTCTAGAATGGGTACAATAAATCCAGGAATGGAATTGATCACTCTGGAAGTATTCATTAGTACCAAGGCACTGCTTCAAATGAAAAAGATGGCCTACCTCTGTCGATCTGCCGGATCAGTTGAGGGCTCAGATTTAAGAGCTTTCTCAACCTTTGCCAAAGCCTCTCGATGTTCGTCTTCAGCTTGTTTGGTCCATTCATTCTGCTCCCCTTGGGGGAGTTCTTCAAAAAGTTCTTTATATAGTGCACTTCGAAGTGCAGCTTGACGCGACGCAGGTACGTTTCCTTCCTTAACTTGTTCTTGAAAGATGGGGTCGATGAAACACCTATTCTGAGGACCCCAAAGGTTATACGGCGTCTGAAGTCGAGGTCGTTGAAGCGATACGCCAGTCATTTTCGCCAGGAGCACGTTCATGGGATCATTGACCGAGGTAAGATCACATTTCGCCTTCTGATTCTTGGACTTATTGTAGACATACTGTAGCCTTCTCTTGATTTGCTAGATACAGATAAAAGTAAGCATATCAGAAGTTATAGGTAATGGCAAAGAAACACTCACTGCTTTTCGCATTTTTAATTCCTGGATTTGAAATTCAGATACATGACAAGCTCGAGCGTAGGCCTCCGGGTTTTCATTATCCTGAGGAGGTGGCGTCAGCTCCGGGTCGGGGGCATCATCATCTACAGAGGCTAGATGCTCCGGAGTGGGGTCCTGGCTGTGGAGAAGCGTTAAGGGGAAGCGCTTGAAGTAACGACGCTGTATGTTGGCAACGATATCCGCGACATCGTCTTCTTCTGCGGCAGCATCGTAGGCGGCTTGCTGAGAGTCCAGAAACATCTTCCGCAAGCCGGTGAATCCTCCTGAATTGACCATAACAATGAGAAGGAGAACGCAAAGGCAACAACTAAGAAAAAATGTGGGAGCAATAAATGTGTCAGTACCAATGAGAGACGGTGACACATGCAGTCTACTCACTTGAACTATAATTCCACCCCATTTGCAAAGGTCCGAAAGCACCACAGAAGATTGCCATCGATTTGACTGGAGAAGCCAAGGAGAAGCAATATTGCGAAGCGTAGATCCAAGAGATCATACAGGATCGCGCAGGGCTGTGAGCACAGGGTTTTCTATTTGGCTTTGTTGTGCAATCCCACCCAATGATTTGGGCACACTATCCTTCTTCGCACTTGCCATCGCTAAGTTCAAACCACTCCACCCTCGTTCACCTTGGCTCTGACTTAAAAGGGTCGATGAGAACATCCTATGGCTCCCAGGCTCCCTCCTCGTATTCCTAGTCTCCTCTGCTATCAAACACCTTGTCGCCCGAAATGGCCAGAAGCAAAACTGCTCAAGAGATTTAACAATAAAGGCAAGACCGACGCCGTCTCAAACAAGAGACGCAAGTCTGGCCGCCACCCTCGTCTTACCTTCAAAGAGGCTGGAACCATCAGCACCACTTCGGGTCGAATTGGCCGCGGCAACGAACGCACGAGAATCATCACCAGCATGCGATCCTATATCGACGAGTATGGCAGCAAGTTTTATTTTCTTCATTGCATTTATTGAACCCATTCACTCTGTGTGTTCTAGTTGTGCAGAAATCTGTCAAGTTGTACCAGATGATTACCTGCAAGGCTACCGTCCTGTTTGACAGGCTCGATGAATCCACCTCCGACATCGATCTATCCGACGGCACCTACCTCTCATCTTACGACCCCGAAAGCGATGACTCCGCGGATCTGTCGACTCCCGAGGGCACCCCTTGCCCAGCTCCTTGCCTTCCTGCCCCATTCCCGATGCAGCTTACCAATCACGACAACGACAATGACAACGATTCTGTCCACGTCTCCAAGAAGCGCGTCAAATTACCTGGATTCCGAACAATTGACGAGTTTTTCTTACCGGATACTTCAAAGAACTCGAAGTCTTCTGCTCGTACCTCCATACGCCGTCAAATCTTCGTCAACTCTGACATTCCCATCAGCCCTGTTGCATCTGGCAGCGCTGCTCCGACTGCCACCAATAACGTTATCGATGTCGACGCAGATGATGAAGCTTGAACTGAGGCAATATGGAATTGACACCTGCATCGGACTGCCCCCTGTTACATGACACTTTGCACTTTGACTACCCTCATTTCTGCACATGCTTGGACCCCCTACACTAGCTGTTTTTAATTAGATATTGTCCCATCTGCCCACCCTCCTTTTGTTGACCAATAAAATCTGGTATTTCACAGCCAAGTTTGATCCAGTGGGAAGTAATTGCATAGCCGAAGATCCCGAATACGTGTCTCAAGCTCCAGATGCCTGGAACCAAAGGCAATATACATTTGGTCACTCGCTAGGCAATTATAACTGATCTTCTCGAGCATTCGTAGCCACTAACATAATGATTTTTTTATTAATTGAACAGGCATTATGGCCCCACTTTGTCGGCCCCACTGAAGTGAACTAGTCTTCATTGTTGTGTGGTGGTCTTTGGCCTTGTAATACGCGAAACAAACGAACTCCAAGTGGCCATGTCAGATTCAAAAAACTAGGTTGGCGCCGTCAGACCCTCAATACGAAGTAGCGCCATGTCGCTTCCTCTTTGAGGTGAACAAGTGCTGTACATGCCCTAGGCCTCTAGCCTTGGAGAAACAAGAAGGCCGCTCATCAAGCTCTCGATGCCAAGCTCACCCTGTCGATTTCCCAGTTACACAGTTTGACAAATGAGGTGACCGAAATATCAACATTTTGTTTGATTGGATCCGAGCCTATGGGTGTAGCACCGGCCTTCTAACTAGACAGCAATATGCAGGCGCTGTTTGTTGATGGTACGATGTCATTTTTCCTACAACCTTCACGCACATTAAACGTTAGCGGTGCTTCTTCAACAGGACGTTCGGGCCTTTGCCCACCAATAGCCGTGCAATAGTTTTGTTAACATAAGCGCCTCCTGTGTGAAGCTCTGGAATGGAACTATGGGACTTACAAAGCGTTGACATGCGAATGCTAAATATCTGTGAGTTAGAAACTATTCCTTTAATGACATGTAGCCGAAACTCACCCTGTGCAAGCAGTCGACCCAGTCGAATCCCATGCTAGTGAAATAGGGATTGTGTACGGTCGAAGCATGGGACAATGGACGTAGGGCGGGAAGGGCATTAGACTTCGCCGATCGGCGGTCATCCATATCGGCGGTGCAAATTGGGCTATGTCCCTACTATCCTGGCCGTACGTTCGCTCAATATTGAGAAAGGTACATACATGAACTTAACAATTGCAAGCTAATAGAATAGGACATAGAATAGGATAGAGTAGAATTCCATTAATCGTGATAATGTAAAGAGGTCCAATTAACCATTGAAAATTTGTAAATGAATAATACAAGTGCAAGTGTACAACTGCAGAATCTCAGAAGCGGGGAATAATAAACTGTCTCTTGTTATCGCGAGCAGCATTCAATATTAATATATAAGTTCGAGGATTTCGGCAGTGCAGAATTATACGCTGCTTCTTGTTATCGCGAGTGGCAGCGTTCAATGTAAATAAGTGTGAGGATTTGAGTTTGAGGATTCCGGCAGCAAGATATAATACGTTGCTTCTTGTTATCGCGAGTGGCAGCATTCGCCGATTTATAAATTTAATCAGATGAGTTCAAGGATTTCGGCAGCGAGGTATAATACGCTGCTTCTTGTTATCGCGAGCAGTGTTCGATAATTCATAAATTTAATCAGATGAGTTCAAGGATTTTGGCAGCGAGGTATAATATGCTGCTTCTTGTTATCACGAGCAGCATTTGATAATTCATAAATTTAATCAGATGAGTTCGAGGATTTTGGCAGCGAGGTATAATACGCTGCTTCTTGTTATCGCAAGCAGAGTTCAATAATTCATAAATTTAATCAGATGGGTTTGAGCGTTTTGGCAGTGAGGTACGCTGCTTCTTGTTATTGCGAGCAGCATTCAAAGTAAATAAGTTTGAGGATTTTGACAATGAGAAATAATATGTTGTTTCTTGTTATCTCGAGCAGCATTCAATCAGAGTATACAAGTTCGAGGGTTTCAGCAGCGAGAGATATACATTGCTTCTTGTTATCAAGAGCACTGTTCAATATTTTATAGATTTGATTAGGTGAGTTCCAGAATCTCAGCATCAAAAATTAATACATTGCTTCTTGTCATCATGAGTAGATTCAAAGGACAAGTAGAGGACCTTTCAAACATGTAATATCATTACAAACGAAATACATTTTATTTACTTAGGATTTGCTGCCAGTGCCGCTGCCTGGATCTCCTCAAATGTAGAAAACAAAGATAATCCTAGTTTACATCATGCCACATTTTCTTCGGCTATCGTCTGCATGTCCTCCACAGTCTTATCTTTGAAAAAAAGGGAGTCTTGCTGATGGCCATGTGCAACCCAATGAAACAGCCCTCCCGCTGAGTATTGGGTGAAGGACGACCTGCTCTCTCCACGAGCAATTGGTGTGTTGGAGTGTGAGATGGCGGCAGATGGAAGGAGAATTGTCGAACCAGCCGGAAACTCTATGACAAGTTTCAAGTCCCATAGGACAAGGTGGCCGCCTCGGGTAGGATCGAAGTTGCCAAGCGCAGTGACTGAGCACCAGCCAAAGGGCAGGTTGGCGTAATCTCGATGTTTTACAGTGAAAACCTTGGGGCCGAAGTTGAGAGTCGTGGCGGCCCACACGCTATTTTCAAAGTTTCGATGAAGGCCCGGATCTTTTTCTAGAAGAGAGTCGAAGTTTGTGGTGTAATAATGGTGCAAATTCGGTGCCCACGAGAGAAAGGCGCTCAAAGCAAACCCAGCAACTCGTCCAAAGCACGGCTGGCCTAGTAGATCCAACGACTCCGCCGTGTTATGCTCTGAATGCTTGAGGTTGCCAGGTTGCTGGAAACGTAGGCAGTCAGAAGGTGGATCAAACGATTTCGTGACGTTGACAATACCTTTTGACCACCTCCAAATGATATACCAACGGAGAGAGCAGGAAAGCGGCCCCGTCTATGGCTAACGGTCTTCTTAAAAAACCTGAGGCGCTTCTTGGAGGACTGCAAGACCGAATGGCAGGCTCGATTCACAGAGCCCCAGTCGTTGTCTTTAGGGTGGCCGGCTAGAACGGCAATGACGCGGCCGGCACTATCGAGGATGGCCCTTGCTTTCCTAAGGGCCCAATACAATACTCAGGTCAAATATACTCAGGTAGATGAATGTACATACCTTCCTTGCCATTTGATAAGCTTGAATTGTTTGTGGCGAAGCAGGTGTCTCAGATTGCTGTCTTTGATGGGCCCAGTGTTGGGACGCGCGATGAACCCTGTCAACGCAGATGGGAGGCATTTTGTGTCGTAGGTGGTGGAAGTCCTCTCTGCGGCTGTGACATGCTTCAAGGTGTTTGGGTGTGGCGTAGCATTCTTCACCTTGCTCTCATGCTCCTCCCGTCGACGACGGCTCCGGTTTGCCCGACTTTTTTTGCGATTGTGTAGTGTTTTGCTGTTGGGCTGAGGAGCGTCTGTCGAAGGCCCTACTTCGGAAGCAGGAAGGGCAGAGGGCTGCGCTCCGGGGGAGGGTGATGTGTACGGTGATGCTGTAGAAGGAGGAAGGGCAGAGGGCTGTGCCATGGGCAAATGTGGCGCAGATGGCGAAGGCGATGGTGATCATCTGGGTGAAGGTGCATGTGAAGGTGCATGTGAAGATGGCAAGGAGCTGAGCGGTGACATTCCAAACTTTTTGTTGTAGTCCTCCTTGAGTTCCAGAGGTTCATGTGGGTAAAGTTTCACATTTGAACGACTGGGTGAGGGCGAGGGTGACCTTGAGGGATATGGCGATGTTGAAGCAGACGTGAGGGGCGAGGTCCCAAAAAAGTCGTCACACTCGCGCTTCAGAGTTTTGTCATCGCCTTTGTTGATTGGACCAAGATCAAAATGACAGGATGAGGCCTCGATTTCCACGCTCTCCCTGATGGCTTGCTCGAATGAGTATCCGAGGTCACCAATGATGAGCTGGTCATTTCGAACTTGATAGGCCATCTAACAAAAGAATGTTAGCAGGTTAAATGGCAGGAAAGAAGATGCTGACCATTCTATCACTTGCGTAGGACGTGAGGGGATTAAAGATCTTCGAAACGAATGGTCAGAGAGTTCTTAAACTTGAGGGTTGAGGTCAGCTGAACTGGTGCATTTGGCCTTAGATGCCCGTTGAGTCAAGTATCCGAGGTTACTTTGCACCAGCCCAGTCACCTCAATGGAGAAACTCACATGAGGATCCTCGGATTTACTTGAAACGGCGATGGATGGGAGACACGCAAGCAGCCACGATCGAGGATTGACGTTGAACGTTGAACGTGAACGTTCAGCGTCACGCTTGAATTGTTGATTTCTGAGAATCTGACGCGTCACGTCGCGTCGCGTTGTCACAACATGTGAATGCTTTCAGACGCTCAGTGAGCGTAGCGGCAGTCACATATATTCATTTGAATAATTGAATACCAACCGTTGAACTTGAATCACCTCCCATCTTTTGTACCTTGGATCTACACTGTTTCTTTGCACAAAATATGGCTGACAATCAATCATACCAAAAACAGAGGCTCCCAAAAACTGGACGTGTCTATCGCGATTGAATTCACCTTGAAGAAGACTTTGAAGTGCTTCGAGTTCGAACAGCGTCTCGTTCCGGACCTAACAACATAGCTGTAGAAACGGGGAGGACCTCAATTCCATTACCATGGACTGTTGGGAGCAGCTGGGCTCCAGAAGACAATCTGGAGTTTTCTCTGGATCCGGACAATGAATGGTACAATGAGGCACTGGAGGCCGATATTGTCAATACTGAAGACAAGGACGTGGTTATCCACGAGAAGAAGAAGAAATGATCTCAGGCTTCTGTATGCTGCATTCTTGGTTTGACATATTTCTCCGCACTGATGCACATTTGAAGACTAGGCCCCACGTCTATTGGAAGATACATGCACAAGACACCTATCTAGACAAAATGTTACGACAGGACGGCCACGGAGATTTTGCCACGGGGAATCTATGTCCTGATTGCCTATCCCAGTCTTCCGCAAATCCTGCACCCGCCGAATATCGATGTCAGGATTGTTTCTAGCCAGATTTAACCTGCTCTACCTGCTTTATTTGTAGACACCATTTGAACCCCTTTCATAATGTTGAGGTGAGGTCTATTTTCCTTTTACCAGTATCTACTTCGACATTCTGACATCTTGAATCAGAAATGGAATGGGCAGTGCTTTATACAAACTACATTGAAAGATATTGGTTTAGTTATCCACCTTAATCATGCAAGTTTACGATGTCCAACGCCCGCAAATTGCGACGAGCACTTACAAGTAATACACACAACCAGAGTTCATGAGGTAGCTCTCAGCTATTGCCAATGCAACCAAGAAATACCGTGAAATTTACAGCTTCTCCATCGAGGGCTTTACCCAGCAAGCCAGGGTAGGATTCGGACTTGTGTAACCTTTCCGTTACTCAAGCTTCTAGGCGCTTGTTGGAAAGGTATCGACATATGACATGTATAGGTCGCTCGAACGTTTATCCAACAACATGGGAGTGGATATGCCACGTTCACGATATCGACCAACTATGAGGTGCCTTACACAGTGGCATCATCTCAAGGCCCTTAAACGAGCAGGATGCGGGCATAATTCCTCAGGCGCAGAAGGTACTTCTGATGGAGAGCTGGCGATAATGTGCCCTTCTTGTCCACATCCCGGCATTAATCTACCAGATAATTGGACCGAAGCCTCAGTTGACAAGCAGTGAGTGTGCATGTTCTCGATGTAAAGCAAGGAATTAATTTTAACATAGATTTCTATACATGAAGCATGTATGTATGGACGCCAACTGCAGACTGAAGAACAACTTGGTGTCCAACTTTTTGATGGACCCAGGTCTATGGAATGGAATGGCGTATATGATGCCTCGATCCCCTTACGAGGCGTACGTGCTTAGCCAAGCGGATGCAGAGGATGTACGTAGCCTTATTTTTTTGTACTGCTCAAAGTTACAACGTGTCTCTTTTTTTGATAGATTAGCACGTGTGTTGGGTTTCAAGCTTTGGCCAAGGCCACCACACAGAACACTCGGGGTCTTCGATACACAGGAATTTGCGGGGCCATGTGCGGTAGAAGCAAGATGGTTCTTCCAATGTCGGTCGGAAATTTACAAAAGGGTGAAAGGTACATCCACCTATTGAATCTGTTTAATTTTGTTACCTTACCTGTTTGCCAGATACGCCAACATGGATTATATTTTTGCTTCAGCGATCACGTCGACGGAACTACTCGTTGTGTCAATCAGCTATGATATTGTTTGTCAGTGGTTCATTAACATCTTTAATCGGATGTTGGCATGGCCGCCAAATCTCCAGCCTCGAGCTGGCCTGGGTTTACGGCCCCTGATTCCCAAATTCCACGAGCCAGCGCATTTGGAGAGGGGTCACAAACAGTATTCGTTCAATTTGGCGGAGGGAATGGGTCTATCAGATGGAGAATGCCCTGAGTGGGTTTGGGGATTGCACAACCCCCTCACCGGTGCTACAAGGACTACTGGCCCGGGAACGAGGGCTGACATCTTGGATGATAACTTTGGCCACTGGAATTGGCTCAAGTATTGCTCCATGGGTGCGTTGATGCCTTATCTTTCGAATTTAAGTACTGAATTAATAAATTGTCTTTATTACACTAGGAAAGACCCTTATTCAACAATACAAGGCTGCCGTTGCCGACAGGAACAGTCAACGAGAAGCCCATTGAGGTTTTTCGGCATCAATTTCAAAGTCGGACCGTGAAGCTCATTGAGGTTCTTCGACATCAATTTCACCAGATCGTGACCGCGTCAAAACTTGGGAGGCTATGTGCAGTGCATGGGACAAGGACGGTTTCCCTAAATCTGTTCCAAATCCGTTTCACACTGCAGATACTGGTAGGATGTTGCTTAACATTATTATTGATCAGCTCATGATATTATTCTAGATGTCTCCGAGGAAGATGTTGTGGAGGCACTTGGAAAGGAGGAGGCTGCAGTCTCGAAGGCTGAAGGCAGGGCTCCTCTTCACAGCACTACAGCAACATCTTTTTTATCTATGGGTTTAGAACTGGAGGAATCGCAGTGAGTGTCCACGTATGTCTTCTCGATTATTTGAAGTTAATTTTTTACAGACGACAACTAAAGATGTTTGCGGAGGAGCAGGAACCTATACCGAAATCCCTCCGGACATCTGCTCTCCAAGACCAGCGAAAGCTACTTACAGAGAAGATCCAGAATTGGGAAACTATACGACTGATTTACATGCCCGGCGTTCTGCAAATTCAGACGGATCTCAAGCTTAATCCCACCGCAATATGGAGTACAAACCCCAATCCGGAAGACGTCGAGCTCTGGTTGCCATCCAGGATCCCAGTGGAAAAACACCGTGCAGCATGCATGGAGGGGCTGCCGGATATGGAGCTCAAATTCCGTACGGCTCAGTGTACAAGCAGCCTCGATGGGCTTCATCGGATGCTCCGGGTCAAGACTCAAATGGTTTACTTCAAGAACAAGAACATTCGAGGCCAACGAGAAGGTACACGCTCTCGAGCAATCATTGACCGAGTGCATAAACAGGCCATTCAATTTGTCCAGAAGTACCATGCAGCACAGCGTGCAAAACTAACTTTGGAGGGCCCCGGTGCCTGGGAGGCTGTTTACAGGGAGCTTCAAAACGAAGACATTCGAGGCTTTGCGAGTGGAAAAGCAAAGAAGCAGCCTCTCCGATGTGGCATATGGGACAACGGTCACGCTCCTGTAGACGAGGGATTGCCAGGAGTCAGCGATGACGACACGGAGATGGAGGAATCTGATCCGGACCTCAATGACGGTACGGAGGCTGGTCCCATTCGATACAAGAAACGGAAGAGGGGGACTGGAGAAACTTGAAAGGCACTGTCATGGATATGGCAAACTATACCATTTTCCAAAGATGACAATACCGGCGACGACGATATTCTTCGAGCAGAATGGGCAAGGAGCAGGGCTCGAGTGCGCTGCGCCACGGAGGAGGTGCTTCTTCTTCGAGAAGAGATGCGTCGTGTGTTAGATTTCCTGGAATACAAAGCAGTGGAATGGGAGATAAGGGCAGAGGCTCGAGAAAGCCCGGATTTGGCAACAATGGAGGGAATTCGAGCGTACGCTGTGGAGCAAGCGGCATTGCAGCGTAAGCTTGCTTTGTCTTTCCGATCGTTGTGGAAGACGCCGTTGGCCTCCGTTGATACCCTGCTGGAACAAATTGACAATACCCCCAGTGCTGATCCTGATCACGAAGGCGAAGATGAATTCAAAGGCAGCAATGACGAGCCTGACAACGCCAACGAATAATTTATTTCATTGATTTTAATAAAATGTACATAGTTGTTTTTGAGGTGGTTATTTAAATATGATTTTGAGATTCTGCATCTTGGCAAAGGACATAACAAGCCAGATAGCAATGTCATAATATTACCATTGATGCTGCGTGGGCAGTTTGCAGAAGCAAAGCATTTTGAAACAAGTACATACAGTGGAAATTACCTGTTGGGAAAGTTCCCAGGAGCTTGGGCACTTTCCCTTGTGGATATAAGAACTAACTTGGGTAGGTACCTAGGGTTCATACATAAACATAACAGCTATGGTTGGAAATCCACGCCCAGCAATGAAGAGCGCCACTTCTTTAGCGCCTTCACAATGGCGAGAAGTTCCCGCTCATGGACGGGGTAATTCTTCTCGGCGGCGTTGAGTTGATATGAATCGTAGGCCACCAGGCGTGTGTCCTCCCAAGTGCGTCCGAAACTTAGTACAGCTCCGGTGCAGCGGTTACTCGCGTCAGTGGTAACATATATGTGGTGGTCGGGATTGTCGTAGTCAATGACTGTGAGGCATTTGGCGCTAGTAACAAGGCGCTTGATGTTGTCAAAGGCAGTCTGGTGAATAGGTAGCCAGGGTGGGAACTTTTTGTCGCAGTCTTTGTGAGTGAGCGGGGTGAGGACCAAAGTGTGTTCGGCAAGGGCGGGTAGGAAGGTGGCAAGATAGCGAGTGAGCAGGAAACCGCGTACATTGGTGGCTGTCGTGGGCGTTGGCCAGTTAATGATGCGGTCTGCCTTCCGCGGGTCCGGAGTTATCCCCGAACTGGAAATGACCTGCCCTAAAAAGGAAACCTCAGTGCAAAAGAGGATGGATTTGGAGGTATTGCAGTACAGGTTTGCCTGGTGAAGTGCATCCAGGACACGTCCAATGTTGAGCTTGTGTTCTTCAACCGTGTCCAACCAAATGATGATGTCATCCAAATATACGTGGCAGCAAGTTCCAATGAGTTATCGTAACGCGTCTGTCATGCGATGTTGATGGGTTGATGGAGTGTTGCAGCCGCCCATTGGCATCACCACCCATTCATACAGTCCCCACGGCGTACGCATGGCCGTGAGGTGAATGTCATCTGGGTGGACACATGTCTGGAAAAATGAATTAGTCATGTCCACGCACGACGTGCCTCCACTATTTGCCGCCGCTCCACCTTCTGCTTTGCTTCCACCATTATTTTCCGCTGTTACGATATGCTGGCGCATCCATGATGAGCCGAGCGTCTAGTATATAGACATATGCCACACATGATGTATGGTAGCTACCTTCCCTGAATGACCCACATACAGCCTTTCACTTTTTTTTTGAAAGTGACCTGATTAGGAAGTCTTAGCCCACACCACAATGGCTTCCGAAACACACCACCGAAAAATGTCACACAAATTCCAATTTTCCATTCACTCACCCACTATCCACCACAACACTACTGCATTTACCTACTCAACCATGGCCTGGGGGAAACCTTCAGACGACAGTCCCGCACGGACAAGGTCCCACTCGCAAGTCAACCCACCCGGAATGTTCTTCAAGGACGACTCTGAATCATTCATTACCCCACCTGGCGACTTGTCGGAGGAAATGGATGAGACAGATGTACCTCTCAATTGGGAAATTTTTCTAGATGAAATTTCCCTCCGTATTCCACTTCCTGACTCACCTTACCCATCACCACCCTTGTTCACTGACGACAACAACACCGACAACAACAACTCTGTCACTGCGCCGCTGCTTCAACTGCTGTTGCTTAGCCGATTGCCATCAGTGGCCTCAACCGAATCAGTACATTCGACTTCCTCTTTGGGAGACTCATACTACAACCACTCACCACCCCCACCCCTTTGTGCCATGCCTGTGAACCCTTCTACCGAGGCCACAGTGAAGTCGGTGTCCCAGGCAAAGGACTGTCCCTTACTCACCAAGGGAAAAATGATGCCGGACGCCATATTCAAGTGGTTCTGGGCCTGCCAGCGCTACCAGAAGGCCAACAAAATTTCCAACAAGGTCACCATTGATCACCTTGGCCTTTGCGTCGAAGAACCCTGCCTTCAAGAGTGGTTTTCTGCCCATGGTGACAAGCTCATGCAGGGTACTGTGAAGGAATACATCAATGCCTTTGCCAAGTACACCCTACACCGTAACTGGGCTCACCATGTTCGCGAACAGGTTCTCTCCTCCTGCCAGGGGGAAAAGCAATTTGCGGATTGGCACACCAACGTCGTCAACCTGAATTTGACACTTGAAATGTCCAACACCATCAAGCCCTTGGACAACGCTGCTCTGTGTGCACAGCTTTCTGCCAACCTCGACCCTGACCTCCGTCTCGCCCTCTCCAATGACCCTTTGGACAACATAGAGGATTTTGATGACTGGGTCAACGAGGTCATGGAGTGCAACGAAAGGCTTCACGCAGAAGCAGAGCGCACTCGTCGCCACATTGCGCAGTTCATGGCACCGACCTCCAGCTTGGGCATTGGCTTGAAGAAGATGGCCTTGAGCGAATGTTTGGCCCCCCCTCCATCCTTGGGATCCTCTTCAACACCTCGCCAGTACCTCCCAAAGCTGACCGACACCAAGAAAGCTCTTTTGGACACCAACCAGGGGTGCCGTCGCTGCTGCAAGCCTTTTGTGGGGCATACGTCAGATGCCTGCCCCATGAAGGCAAACAACACTTGGCCAGATGTTCAGTCATACATTCCCATCACTTCTGCGACCATTGAGGCCGCCAAACTCCCTCCTCCGGGCATGGTGGGCCTTGCAGCTACTCACAAGAATCTGGACCAGGACCTTGCCAACTATTTTGCAGAGGAAGATGACGGTGTACCAATGGACAATGACACCGATGATGATTAGCGGTGCTCTCATTGCCTTGCTGGGGCTCAAACTGCTGCCCCTCCCACCAAAAGAAGACAACTTAACTTCACTTTCCAACAATCCCTTGCCATGCAACTGCTTCGTGGAGTTCTCGTTTTGCGTAGGCACCTTCTGGAAGTCAGACGTGATCAAGGCAAAAGTAATCAAAAATCTGCCAGTTCCCTTATTACTCAGCCTCCATTTTCTTGATATGCATCATATTGTAATTGACTCGCACAAGAGATCTGCTTTTGACAGATGTGTAAATTTTGATCTACTAAATCCATCTGGTTTACCTTGTACAACTGGCCTGCCAACACACCTCCCTCAACTTCCTATTACTCCTTCCCCTCTGCGTCCCGCCGCTCAGCCACCCCACCAGCCTTTGACACCTGATGACGCAACAGAAGATGACGCCACCCCAGAGCCACCTCTGGCAGGCTATCTGAACCCAGCTCCAATTTTAGCCACAATCCAGGAGCGCATTGAGACACTTGCATTACAGACATCATTGGAGAAACTAGATGCGGAAATGCGGCAAAAGCATGCCAACTGTTTCCCCACACAGCTGCCTGACGTTGTGAACGAGCTCCCCGACCACATCTACCACTGTATCAAACTCAAAAACCTGGACCTTGTGACGAAGCAACGAGCCTATGCCACGCCAAAGAAATATCACAAACCGTGGAAGCGGGTCCTCGACACCCACTTGGCCGCTGGTCGTATACGGCCCTCCTTGTCCGCCTACTCCTCCCCTGCCTTCTGCATCCCCAAACACTGAAATGGAGTCCCTGATCTCTCCATTGATCCTTGATGGGTCAACGACTCACTAGTAGCTGCCAGTATCATGCATAATATGTAGGTAGCTGCCCAAATAGGTTTATATATCCACAGCGGTAACTGCCCAAGGCCCAGATTTTTGGCATTTTACAAGTATGCACCTGCTACAATGCAGGCAACTGCCTAGTGCCATTTCCGGCATC